>RJWM01007514.1:0-77715 GCA_004363535.1 Dasyprocta punctata | reverse complement strand
TCACACAAGAAAGGAGGCATCATTGGCCAGGAACCCTTGCTGCTGTACTCTGAAGTCAATTCACTACATTAGCAATTTAAGTCAAATTTTTCACTGGCTGCCCATAAGCATGGACTTAGAGTGGCAAGAACTATCCAATGGCCTGTTCTTGGAAAACACAGGATTTGTCTGACAGGCAATTTTTATTTAAGGACTTTCATATCTCCCTGATGAATTTTCTTAGGTTCAGAATCAGTTCAGGACTCTCACACACTGTTTTACCTGAAGTCAAACTTGCATGGCCGTATGGTAGATCTCTCAGGTTACCAGCTTTGCTCACTTGCTATATCTCTTAGGTCTTTCCTTAATAAATGCTTGACTAGTAAATAAATGCAGGCAATGCAAAATTAAATAGCTCAGGAAGCTCAGATATGCAATCATGTATGGTTTAGTAAATATATGTTAGATGATTTTCACTCATCGGCCATCAACAGCTTACTATGAAAAGTTGAATTGACATTATTATAGCATTCAGAAAGGCTAAAAGCTACAAAAGTGTGCCCTATGAAGTAGAATAAAAACTGCTTGTGCATGTTTTCTATAAAGTTTAGACCAAGGATGGAAAATGTATCTCTTAAATCTCAACTGAAAGAAGCATTGGAGTTCTGACTAAGAAGCTTCAGAGAAAAGTGGTCACACACAAAAATAGGCATAATATCAGATTAAGTCTTTATAAATGACAGGGCATGATAAATTGAACATCATCTCAAAGGATTTCTTTTTAACATAACCCATTCTCCTGTGTCTGCACAATAATAATATTTGGATCCTGAAAAATGTTAATTTTAGTGAGGTTATTCAACTGTTATTTCAAAGTTAGAAGTTATACTTTGTATGTGTGTTGTCTCTGGTATGGTCCATTTTTATGAATCTTGTAAGCACAGTATATTAGTTTTGACTCAGTGCTCTTGGGAAAACCTGAGACAATTAAATAAAATATATATCACTTAAGAAGTGCCAGGGAACCAGGTTCCAGAGGATCTCCTTAGGTGTGGTGGCGCCTGGACTATGGAGGTTGGTGCCAGTTCACAAAATATACCCACCGTGGAAGATAGGGTGATTGCTAACTGGAAAATGATGAATGGCCTTGGGAGAGAACAAAGGGAAGAATGAGTGTTTTCCTTGTTAGAAACTAAAGCTTAGTGCTTCATTACATCCTGAAATTTAATATCTTTAACTAAGGTCCTACTTAAAAGACTGCTATGCGTCTCTATTTGCCATAGTTAGAAAAATGAAGGGGTCAAGTATAAATCTCAGAGAGTAAATAACAAAGAAATATATCAAAATATCCAGAGCAAAGAATAATTTAGATACCAAATAATTTTTCAGAAAATACTTATGCAATTTATTTGCTAGTCATGAAATATATTTCCCTTGGATGATGACAGTTGAAACTTTTGGATATAATAAAATAATAATAAACAATCTCCCCATATTAAGAAGTGATGTGGTGAAATCTTGTACCTCAATAGTCTCTACTTACAAATCAACATATTTAATCTTTTAGATTTGGTTTATGTTCAATTGACTGATTGTATTTTTATTGATCTTTGCAAAACAATCACAATCACACTACAGAATCTGGTCACAGGTAAGAGAAATTGTGAGTCCCACACCCTGGGTCCACTTCTCTAGAAGGGTCAAGCATGTGGGCTTTTATTGAAGCAAAGAAGAAGAAAACCGGCATACACATTGCCTGAATTCTGAATCATGAGGCTTTTTTTTTTCCCTCAACAAAGGTGTGCAGAATTCTTTATTTCTTTGTTTTCATAATTTATAGTAAAGTTGATGAAGTCTATAGTAAAAAACCGCAAACAATATTCACTACCAATGATGCTTGTACTTTTCTGTCTCCCTAACCAAATTCCAAGATTTTGGAAAGTAGGTAAAGTTAGTTTGCTCACAAATGGGCTAGAGTGTCATAGTTCCTGGTACAATGCAGTGGGAATTACTGTCACCACTATAATTCTTCAATGTACCATGACTAATATTTACTCTTTACCTTTTTTTTTTTTAAATTGACCCTGGAGGTCTCAGAATCCTATTTCTAATGCTCTCCTATTTCCAATTACACCCCAAAATTGTCTATATTTTTAATATCATTTTTGCATAAAATTTATTTCCTGTTCTTTTGTGTTTCCTAAATTTGAAAATGCTTCTGATAAATAATTGGTAACTCACTATCCATCTCCAGGCAAGTGTGTAATTTTTAATTTCTTTTTCAAACAATCCTGCATCTCCACCAAGGGTATTGCTACTTCAAAACTTTTCCTGTATCCCAGGAATATTTTCTTTCTAGTTCTATTACAAATGAATGTTACAGAAACGCTTTTTCCCCCTTTGTAGCTTCATTTCAGATTTTAAAACCAATTACATTATTCCCAGATAAATGCTTTCAAATTATATATTATTAAAATATTTCTAAGATTGCTGAATCTATTAATGTGAATTGTGTATCTAAATCATGATTCTTAGTCTTCATTAGTCTTAATTACCAATGTGAATATACTGAGAAGTGACTAAGATATTAGTAAAACACATTTGGTCCCTCACGTGTTGAGACTTCCAACTTTGGGGATGGAACATCCAGACACAGAATCTTCTGCCTCTCCACTCTACAGACAACCAGTGTGGACTGTTCTGTAATCCTAATCTAATAAATTGCCTTTCATAATCATATATATATATATATATATATATAGTTCATATGTGTACATATGCATGTCTGGTTTATTGAATTTAATATAATGTCCTTCAGGTTTATCTATGTAACATGATTTCCTTGTTAGAGCTGAATAATATTACACATCTACACATACATATTAATATTTATGTATTCATCTCATGGTTGACATTTAAATTTTTTCTGTATCTTAGCTGAAGTGAGCAGAGGAATTGGGGTATCTCATCAGAAATTAATTTCAATTTCTTTGAAGATTTGTGTAGAAGTGGGATTATTGGACCATAAACTAGTTCCATTTTTAACTTTTTGGATAATCTCTGTACTGTTTTCCTTAATGGCTGTAATACACAACCAGAAATACTGCATAAGTATTCTTCTCTGTATCTTCACCAACTCTTGTTATCTCTTAGAAATAATCACTTTAAAAGTGGTAGGTGATTTCTCATTTTGGTTTACAAATTCTTGAAATTTTCATGGATCTTCCTGTATAGCAACTATGTTTTTTTTAATTACATTTAATTTCAGTACATATATTCAATGAATAATTATTGGGTTTTTCATAATAAATTGGTATATATACATTTCTTAAATTATGTGCTGTAACTTACAATCAAAAGTATAAATTCAGTGGCTTACTTTTCCTTGTTCAAGAAGCAGACTCAGAGTCAAGATTTTAGTTAAGGGAAGCCATTCTGGGCCTGGGAGGAGTAACAAGAAGACAATTCATCTTTCCTGTGAGCTGGTGCAAGCCATGCAGGACCTGGGAGGAGAAACAAGTCAATTTACCCTTCCCGTGAGCCAATCAGTACGTGTGCTGGGAGACAAAAACACACCCCACCCAAAGCAACCGACTGATTTGGAGGACAGGCTGAGTTGATAGCAACTGAGGTACAAAGACAACGTAATGCTTGTATTGTTTGATTGGCTTTGCAGGCCTAACAATAGTAGTCTGAGCATCTGTTAAGAGGATAACAATATGCAATGTAGCAACTATGGAGGATTTCCTTCTCTCTTGTTTTTTGAAGTACAACATTGTTCTTACTCTTTTGTTTTCTTCTGTTTTATTGTTTTATTCAATGTTCTGTTTTGATTGTTTTTATTTTGTTCCATTTTGTTTGATTTTACTATGTCTGATGGTATGGGCAGCAATTTTGAAGATAATGAGAGGCTTTATTGTACCCATTGTTGATTTTCTATTATCCTGTTTCGAAGTCCTGTATCACTTTCACTATCTTGTTTTGACTGGATTTATTCTGTTTTATTTTGTTTGGTTTTATTCTGCTTAAAATAAAATGGAAAAAACAATTTTAATTTAAAGTAGTTTATTTGGAAAATAAAAGGATAAAAGAATTTTGGAATTAAAGAATGAAAATTATCACTGGTCATGGTGTTTAATCCCAGCACTTGGGAGGCTGAGCTAAGTGGAGCATTGTGAGTTTCAGGCCAGCTTGGGCTACAATGTGTGCAAGCCCAGCCTGAACTACATAGTGTGACCCTGCCTTGAAAATAATATGGCTGAGAGTTTGGCTCAGTGGTTTAAGCACCTGTGTGGCAGGCACAAAGTTGTGAGTCTGATCCTGGGTACCACAAGAAAAAAAAAAAGGAAATTATCAGTAAGGAATGCAGTATTATTCAACTACCAAAAGTTGGTGCTGGGTTTTATCCCATTAGGGAAATGCAAAAAGAGTGAAAATGAATGCTACCATTTTACTTTTTGCAGGAAAAGTACTTTTATTTTTAGTATTCCAGCTTCAGAGGGTCTTTGGTTGACAGTTGCTTCTAAGTGTTACCTTTTTTGACATGTCCTTCTTGCTGCCAATAATTGTAGAAAACTAGACTTTCCAAAACTCATGGGAAAATGACCCTGTGTCTCCATCATTCATGTACTGATCTATAGAAATCATCTAGACTATATAAAAGATCCAAGAAAGACATTACCAGTTTGTGATACCTTGCCGGTTTCTTCTGGGTGTAAAATATTTTTCTTTTTCTGGGCTTCCATTGGAACAGGTACTACACTTCATCATGACTGCACAGCCTCAGAGATCTGATGCTCCAACTCAACCTGCTACAACTGTAGGAATGGGAACTGAATGTAATCACTGCTGCCTGTATTTGTTACTTTCTTATTGGGACACACTACCTGACACCCACAATTTTAAGAAGTAAAAGTTTATTTATTTTTGTTCACAGTTTGTAGAGTTTCACTCAGTATTCAGCTGACTCCAAGGAAGAGCAGCATGGGAGAGGAAGCTAGGTTAGGCAATAGGAGACAGGAAACACAGAGAGATCAAAAGAGGAGGGAGAGAGATGCACCCTTACAGGACACGCCCCAGTGACTCACCTCCTCCAATCAGCCTTCACTTCCCAAATTACATTTAGCTATAATCTCATTAGTGAACTAATCAACCTAGGCTATCACACCTCCATGATCCAATCACCTCCCAAAAGCCCAATCTATGAGCACATAAGTCTTTGGGGGAACACTAAATATAAACCATGACATTGTTGCATTGTAATCTTTAATTCTTCATATCAATAAAGTGTAATTAGTGCATATAATGTGTATCAGTGGGCAGGTAAAGCTTAAATCATGGAATTTACTAAATATAGAACAGAGAGTTGATGGACAAGTATCAGTCATATTCATATATTTTTAATAAGAAGTAGAATTTCATAACTGTTATTCCTAAAATATAAGAACAAAGGCAACTGAATACAAGCTTTTACTGAATGAAAATTCATAAGCAACACCTTATATAAGTCATTTTTAGCTCTTCTGTTCAAGATAACTTTCACAGAAACAATGAAATTTTTAATAGAAAAAAAGTAAGGGGGTGGGATACACTTCTGCTTCATTATATAGTGAAGAATAAACAAAGTGTGACTCAAGATATTCATTCTCTAGGTAGATTTCCACTTCTGGTGTGGCCAATAAAGTAGATGACCTTATTGCCACCAATTTTCACTTCCTGTTGGATTATGCCTCTTGAAAATGTGTTCACGTGAGCAGGATATAGTTTCCTACCTCTTGCCACTAAGTTCAGCCATGCAACTTAGTTCGACCAACAGAGTCACAATTAAGCAGGGATGAGCTACTATGAACATACTCTTCCAGGACCCTGCTGTTTCCATCTGCATATGAGCCTTCCTGCCACTGGTATAAGGAAAATACGTGTTGGCTACTTCAGTGGATGTAAGGTATCCATGAGAGGCTCCTGGAGGCTATTCATACTTAGTTGAACTCAGGTCAGATAGACAAACCACAGCCAGATATGAATATGACAGCCAAGCTGAAAACAGCAGAAATAAATGTGCAAGCAGAGGTTTGGTAAAAAAAAAAAAAAAAAACGGAGGCAATTAATGTCAAGAGCTAGGTATGACCGGGAGTTTGGCTCAGTGGCTTAAGCGCCTATCTGGCAGGCATGAGGTTGTGAGTTCAATTCCTGGTGCACACACACACACACACACACACACACACACACACACAGAGCTAGGTATGTATTTACTATATATTGCTGAGAATTTACGGTCTGGTTTATACGTATGCATTTAGTTCAACAGTTAATGTATCAGGCTAGAGAAAAGGAGTCTGAAACCTGTGATTTTGCTTGGAAATGCAATTGCACACATTCCCTTCCTCTTTACTGTGTAATACTTTTTTTTAGCTAAACATGTGCATATCTCACATGATTAAATCAGTACTGTTCCAAATGTCTTGAATATGTGAATAGTAGTAGGCAATATATGAAAGTCCGTGGTCAGATGTGTACAGTGTATCCATATCTCAGTAACTTAAAGAATATACAATTTTGTTTTCATTATGGCAAAACTAAAACAGATTATCATTTTCAAAAACACATCTTTTCTGTGGATCAACCAATTATTTATCAACATTACTAACATCTTGATTTTTCCTCTACTGATTACCTTCAATAAGAAGAAATGCATTTTACTTAGTGTGAAAATTTTAAATTACTTTCTTTTATTCCATAGTTGTGCAAGAACTTCTTCTGGTATGAAGGTGATTTTTTTAAAAGAATGCAAGCATTCCTGAGTTTCAGCATATATGCACATAAAATAGTGGTATTTCAAAAGTTAAAATAATATCCTGTGTTAATATGTGCATCAAAAATAGATTAGACGTAGCTAACAGTAAAGTACACTATATGGATATAGGTACTTAGAAAAAAAGAAAAATAAGAAAAAATGTACAAATACAAAAATGGAAGAACATTTGGAGCCAACATGCTAAAAGAAATGAAGGCTGAGTGGAAAAATAAAACCTGCAAGACAGTGAGAAGGGGCAAACCGTCAAAAGACAGAGGGAGGGAGAGTTCTTATCCCATTCTTTAGCATTTTGCTATTCTTGCTACATAACTTTTTGCAGGAACTAAGCCATCTTGCAACCATTCTGCTATTTAGAGTTCATTTGACTGTTTTTTCCCTTTTATATTCATCTTGATACTAGTAGGATTTTGAAATGTCTTTTGGAGTGCACAGTATTTTTCCCAAGTAGTTTTAGGTTGCAAATGGGTTTTTAAACACTTTTCACATCTGTGTCATTTTAAATAGTCATCCTAATTTATGGGGATACTGTTTTAACATAATGTTCTATTTTGACTTTTTATCAAAATCTGTAATTTTTTTTCTTACTGGTGCTTTTCTAGAGGGTGCTTTTCTCTAAACTTACCATTATTCTTAAATGATAATAATGACCCAAAGATGTCATACCTCTGAAACACTTAACACTTCTTGTTCCATTGTGTAACATCAGTGTCTCTTATGGTGGTAAATGATGAGGGTTTCTTTTCCTTCTGAATGCTTTAACATGTAAATTGCAAAAGATTTGTCTCATTAGTTTGAAATTTTTTTCATCCTTTTAATCGGATCACTTCCTTACCCTAAAACAGATATTTTAATGTGTTTCCTAATGATTCCCAAGCTTAAATTCATCTTCCATCTTTTCTGCTTTGCTTAATTTTTTCTCAGATTTACTTTCCTTTTAACAGAGGAAATGATAACCAAAAGTGAATTCATCTTTCACTCACAAAAATATTGACACCTTTCTCAACTATGTGGGAGAGCCAAGCCTGTTTTCTCATATTTCGTGTAGCAGATGCTCTTGGTCATCTCAGTGGCCCCCATCTATGTGAGAAGTTGTCCCATCAGTTACATAAATCCTTCAGGTGATTCTTTAGCCACTATTTTATATTTGGATTTTGATCTCAACATTTGAGATTTCACACTTGTCCATCTTAGAATATGAAGCAACTTTTTTCTGCATTGTTTATGTCCTATACTTTATAGAGTACTCTAAGCATATTATTTTTATTTATACAACACTGCTATTTCCCCTGCAGTGAACTCTAGTCTCATCCTTCTTCCTGTATTATTTCTGGAACCCAATGTTCAATCTCATACTCATACTTTACTCATGATAACCCAGTGGCAGTATCTTAGGAGGCTCAAACTCAAAATATCCAAAATTTATTTGTTTATCTTTGCTCCCCATTCCTGAAAATACATGCATTATCACTCTCAGTTTTTTATACCTGCATGCCTGCAACCACACCTTCCCTCCACCCCCAGAGAAACATACACACACCCATTGCTATGCTCTAAATTTGTATCCTCAAAATTCAAAATTCATGTGTTGGGAACAGTCCCTAAATACATATGCTGATAGACCTTGGATATGAAGTCCTTAGAATCTAATTAGCATTCAGTGAGGTCACAATGACAAGGCCATCATGATGAAATTAGCTGAGCTTATTTGTTCGTGCCTTTGTTTTGAGATTGGATGTCTCTATGTAGTCTAGGCTGGAGTTGAACTCAGTATGCAGCCCAGGCTGACCTCAGACTCTCAGCAGTTTTCTTGCCTCACCCTCTGGAGTGCTGGAGTTACATGCCCAGTGAAGAAATTAGTTGTTTTATAAGAATGGGAGAGACTAGAGCTTGCAAGTTTGCTCTATCTTGCCACGTGAAGTCTTGACCATGTTATTATGCAGCATGAAATCGCTTACCAGATGCTGAGTCTCACTCTTGGACTTTCCAGCCTGTGGGACCTTAGGCAAAATAAACTTCTGTTGTTTGTAATTACTTGAATCTGTGGTATTCTGTTAAAAAAACATGAATCAGTCTCAGGTACACAAACACTCACACAGACACACACAAGTATTCTGTTCTATATTTGTTGGTTTGGTAAACAGAATTATCACATCACAAGTTACAGCGCTTGTTAATTTAGAACAAAGGCCAGAGAGTCCCAGCTCTTCTTAGAAAACCTTGTTTTTCTTTCACCTTTTTCTTACCGAGTGCTATCTCCACAGTTTTTTACTGTAGGTTTATAAACAGCTTTCTCTTGTATTTTGTTTAATCATCCATTGCCCTGCTTTGTATTTCACTGCCCTCAGCTTCAATCACAGAAAGTGAACTTCTGCTCAGAAAATACAAACTGGTCAGGAAATTTTCCAAACGTAAATTCTGCAATGACTGCAAAGTTCAAATGCAGTACAAGGTAGAAGAGTTTTCACATAGTGCTCAAGTGCATGGGAAAACATAGACCATAACATAGTTTTGCAGTCATTTTGTGCTCCCAGGATACCCTGAAGTTCTCCAATACACTCCAGTTGTGAAATTTACTTTATATTTGCTTGCTGTTTATGTTATGTTATAGTTTACATCTAGTTGCCAAGCCCTCCTGCAAAGCCTCCTTGCCAGAGGTGGAGTTTTGGGGAGGTGATTGAGTCATGGGGCATGCTGCTCATCGGGGTGAGCCCACTGATCAGTTTATAGGTCAGTGAGATTTGGAACAGGAAGCCTGGAAGGAGGAGGTGGATCATGGAGCTGTAACCCGAAAGGGTCCTTTCTCTGCTTCCTCCTTTGATCTCTTCCTGCCTCCACCTCCACTCCGTGAGCTATTTCTGCTCTGCCATTACGCTCTGCCGCGCTGCCTTGCCTTGGAGCTACCCCACCACAGACTGAAACCTCTACACTGTGAGCCAGCGAACATTTCCTCCCTACATTGTGAGTGCCAGGTACTGTGTGTTTCAGTGCAAAGGGAAGTAATTCAGACATTTCATCTGCAATGTTCTTACTCTGTATTTGAGACCAGTTTCTGTTTTAAAAATTATTTGTTATTAAGTGTCTAAAATTATCTTCATTAATTAAACAAATATTTCCAAATATATTCATTGCTTGAACAACAGTGAAGTCCTTAAATGAATTTAAAAAGCACATATTAGGACACAATTAGGGCTGTGGATTTCTTTCGTTACTGAGGTATACTAACATTGGAATACTGTGTTTGGGAGATGTTTTATGAAACAATAAGGTTTCTCTGGTGATATGGTGGGTCAGATCAGGGAAGTGACAGGGGAATAGAAAAAACTAGACAGATCCCATAAATATTTAAGTGGCAAGACAGAACAAGAGTGGCTATGTGGAATGAGGAAAAGGAAAATGACCAACTTGGAAAGAATTTAGTTTACTGGACTGACATAATAAGTTTGATAGTGATATCATTAAGTTAGGGAAAAGAGGAGAAAAGCTATTTTGGATAGTGGGAATATTTTTCTTTTTCTATTTATTTATTTCATTTATTTATTTATTCTGTTTTATGATTTTTTAGGTATCCTAAAAAAATTCTCATGCTATATCTATTAAGATAAATAGACATCCAAGATAGATTTTGGGAGTATATATAGCAAGTAATGTCTGTGTCACTAATTTTGCAAATAGATTTCTAAGGACTATTTTAGTAATAATATCTTAAGAAAAACTTCATTCAGTACCCTAGAAAGAATTCTGAATGTTGTAGCATGAATCATAACTGTTTACAATCAATTTTATTTTACCACACATAAACATATTTACAATCCTAAATGAAAGGTTTTCCTCCTATAATTAACACTGTTTCATGAAGGAAGATGTTTCATTTGCCTAAAACTCGGCAAATATTCATTCAGCAAATATTATGTATTTTTGTACTTGCGTTGTCTTTGCCCATTATAATTGCAAAGTTAAATTCCAATAGTAAGGTTGTGCTGCCACCTGCTGACCAATATGGAGAAATCATCTATTTTTAATGAAAGGATGGCAATGCTCTCTGTACTCCACTAGAAGAAAAAATCTTCATCAAAAATACTCATGTAATACTCAGGATAATTTTCTAATAAAAGAGTGCCAAAATACTAACAGCTATAATTCAGTGCATATTCATGTTTCCTTTAACTGTAATTAAAAATGTTTTATGATCTTTTACCACTGTCCTCTCTCTGACTAAATTCTTTAGCATTGTTTGCAGAAGTATATACTTTAAGGAGATTTAAATCTGCTTTTCACCAGTAACCAATAAAGTGATCCATGAAGCATTTACATTCAGTAATGTAAGGAATAATTTTCGAGCACGCTGGGCAAAGGGATTGGAAAGGAGAAGTAAAGTAGTAGAGCATGGCAAAATGAGGTTAGAAATCATATGCAGTATATTGATTCAGGACTAGGTGTATGGTTCATTTGAAGTGGAATCACAGCTCTGAGGCTTAGTAAATGTGAATTTGGGATAATTTGCAACGCATTCTCTTTCATAGTGTTTTTCTACTGAACACTGAAGTGGGATAATTTATAATAAACTGTCTATGAAAATATTAAATTAGGTAATACTTGAAGAGTAATTGCACCATTCATGCATGAGCCACTAAAAACCTCAAGACATAATAACTAGCAGTAAGATTTTTGGATAGTAAAAATATTCTCACAGTTTTTAGCATTAATTGAATATAAAACAAACTTCTTAATTTGGAGACTATGCTAGTTGGTACACATTTATATTTGAAGTCATAAAACTGGTATTCTCACTAGTACACTTACTTACTAAAAACTTCTAAGAATCACATATAATCAGTATATTAAAACTTATTTTAAATAGAGCTTACTTTGGCTTATACTGCCTTGCTTATAATATCTAGTAAGTATGAGCATGGTGACTACATGCCTGGGTAGATTCACTCAACTATTTTTTTGTTTTAATAACTGTCCACTATTCATTTCACTTGAGCATGTTAAAATGCTGTTTTCTAATGATTATGATCTGTGAAAAAAATTTATAATCCATTCTAGTGCTTCACAAAGTTTACTTCTGTAAACAATGCTTGTTTTATGTTCATCTATGATATTAGTCTTTTGCTAATAAGACAGCACTAAATAAGGCACAGTTATTACCTTACTTGTATAGGAGAGAAGTTTACTGGAAGTGACAGTGGTGCTTGAAGGAGTTCATTTCTGAAAACTTTAGCATACATACCATTTGTTTGCCTCTTCCAGATTGAGTTATCTGCTTGCATTCCTATATTCATCATCTTGTCTTCTTGAAGTCAACAACTCCACTCTCTGACCATTGTTAAGAAATCACATGTCCCTGTCTTTCATTTCTACTGTTATTTCTTCCCCTTTAAGACTCCCATGTTTACAGTAACCTTAAGTTACAGTCTAAACAACATCTAAAAAGCCCCGTTTTCCATGTAAGTTTACATATTATTCACAAGTTTTGGGGAATGGAGCATAGGTATATTTGGACAAATATTAATCTAGCTGCTTTATATGTAATATTATACCATATATATGTATATCAAATGATAGTTTGGCAGTTTAAAAAATAATGGAAAAAATTACAGCTTTGGAATGTTAAGGTCCATTATCTTTATGGATGTTTCATTATTGCATCAATCATATCCAAAGTTAATATTTAGTAGGAAATGCGACTAGAAACTTATTTATAATTTTTGGTGGAAAATCAAGCTGAGAAGTCACTACACAGAAATACCATTATTGAAACTCAGTTTACAGAAGTGATAATTTAAGAATGAAACACAGATTAGGTCTAATTATAGAATAAAATAAAAACTGCACTTTTGGTGTTTGAGGAGTGTATGATAGACAGGGACTATATATAAGTAAATGTAATGTAGTAAAGACAGGTGTACCTAAATTTTATCTAGAAAGTTATACTATACTATTATAGTCTTTTAAAAACCAGATTACATAGGAAAATTCTCTATTTTCTTATTAAATATTATATTTTTGTAATTAAACAATAGAAACCTGCATAAAGTGTATTATGATTAAAATGCAAATTCAATCAGGCTGTGAAATTATGTTAGTAAGTATTTATCAAATGTTCGCTTGGCAATACATAGTAGATAGTTTTTATTCAGATGCAATAATAAAAGGAAACTGTTATTTTGCTGACACTAGCAACTCTTGGCCCCCAGAACAGTGTTCTGTAAGTCTGCTCAGAATACCTGCAGCAGTCACCTGAAAGTCCTCACAAATATTGAATCAGAATCCCTGTGTTTACAGAATTCCATAGACCATTCAGCTGTAGAAGCTCCATCATGTCACAAGAGAATGTGTTGTGTGCCACATTCTCTATATCACAGCATAGTAAGAGGAGGAAGAGAAGGACTGGAATGCTTCGTGAATTATCATTAAAATCGTCATGGACTCTAAAACATTGACAATTCTGCGTGTAATAAGAAACGCTTAGAGAACATACTTTGTGTTTTTCCCTGTAGCTCACTCATCTTGCATATTCATTGGATCAAAAATTTAAATATGATTGAATTATTAAGTAGTTCTAATGTTGTTTTGAAATGCAGAAAAGGACATGAAAATTTTAAAAATAGAAGAAAATTTCCTAAAATGTTTTAAAGATAAAGAACCTTATTTTAAGTTTGATATAAAAAGTTTATTTTTACATAATGTAATAAATATTTCTAGTAGAGGGAGATATATATTTAATCTTTATATAAATTTTAAAATTCAGTGCATAGAAATTAAAGAAGAACATCTCTAGAGACCCACTCATATTAGGAAGATTAAAAAGAAATTTATACATTATAAAGAATTTTGAACAACACAAGGCTAACACAGCAAGTAGATGAAATTGGCAAAATCCTTGAAAGAAAGAAATGACCAGTGTCCATTCATGAATAAATATAATCTGGGGACAGGTAGCAAAATTAAATCAATAATTTTCCCACAATAGAAGTCAAGATAATTTTGTTAAACATTGATGCTAGAACTAACAGCCCAATCCTTCTAGGTCAGTTTCAAACTGACAAGGATACAAGACAAGAACATCAAATGAAATGAAAGCCACAGACTGACATCCATCATAAATATAGGCACTCATATGTAATTTCTACCTTTTGCAAAAATCAAGGAATCTGTGGTTATAATTCTCTTGCAAATGCATACACCTGCCAAGTTTTCTTTTTATTAGTACTAGCATGGGATATCTTTTTTCATCTTATTGCTTTTAATCTTTGTCTTGAAATAAAAATGAATTTCTCCTGGACAAAATGGAGGCGGAGCTCTACATTTAATCCACTTTGACTGTTTGTATCTTTTACATAATTTGTTCTCACCATTCAAATTCAAGAGGATAATTGACACAAGTAGAATAATATCTACAATTTTTGCAACTATTTTCTCTGCATTGTTCTTTCTTTCACTGTCATCTACTCTTTTTCTGCGTTCTCTAACATTAGTTGATCACCTTCAATTATTGTATTTTGTCTCTTCTATTAGGAAACTAATTATACGTGTCTTATTTATTGTTAGTCATTTGCTTAAGTCTTACAGTATAATATAGAACTAGTCTCCCTGTGCTATAGTTTGTCAATTATTTTAATGCTTCCCTCTCAGTCTTCTTGGGGGAGGGGAACAAAGGAGATTTTTTAGGGTGAGGTCCCAAAGTTAAAGAACATGGGTGCAATACATCAGCATCAACAGCGGGCAGCATGGACCGAGCAGAGCACAAGAGTGCCGTTGTCAGAGCAGCCTTCATCTTTATTGTATAATTCGTATATAGGTTGTTATATCATATATACATGCTTACATAGTGCCATAGACAGCACATGCAGGTTGTCCACTGCTAGGCCATGGTTACATAACTGGATCTGACTGTGCATCTGCACTAGACAAGTGGGGTCATGTCCTCAGGTGTCCTTCGACGTCCTTGAGTTTTGAAGCAATATGAGTGGTTCCCTACATCCTGAAAGGCATACTTGTTAACGAGTTACCAGAAGGTCACTTTTGGGCTCTGGTGAAAACTTAGGAGGTGAAGCTAAGTGAGAGACCTAGGTGACCGACAGCAACTGTCAAGAGGAATTGGAGGCTCCTGTCTTTCTGCTTCCTGACTTGCGGTAGTTTGCAATGACACACATCACTGTAATCTCCATCCCAGAGGCCCAAATAAAAGAACTTGCTCATTTTTCACTTGAACCTCAAAAATTCTAACAAAAATTTTTTCTTTTCATATGTAAATTGCTTTTGGTGTTTCCTTGTAGAAAGCTCACTGCTAACACAAAAAACATGTGTAAATGAATACAGTTATTTCTATATAAATGAATCTGAAAAAGATGGAGGAGCTTTGGAATTGGTATACTGGAAGAGAATGAAAAGTTTTGGGGAACAAGCTACAGAAAGTCTACCTGCTGTGAAGAAAACACTATGAGGGGTTTTAATGGTGACTCAGTAGACAGGTTAATATAAATATGGATGGCACAGGTCATTCTGATTAGGTTTTTGAAGGAATGGGAGATTATATTAAGCAGAGGTTACCCTTGTTAAACCCTGATAAAGAACTGGGATACTTTTTGTTATGGTCTGAGTGTCATGAAGGCTTGATTCAGTTACAAATACAGAAGCCTCCTCCTACACCCCCCCCCCAAAAAAAGCAAGCAAGCAAACAAGCAAGTAAGCAAGAAAGCAAGCAAGCAAGAAAGAAAATATAGCCGAGCAAGCCACTGGTTTCTTTTCTGCTGTGAGCTGGATATCGCCCTGGTGATTATCCATATTAAGACTTAGGAAGTTGTATTGCTAGAAGCAGCAGATCATTAATTCCAACACCAGTGAGAGATAGAATGGGAGTTACCTGGAGTTAGAGGTGTCTGGCCCTTTAAATACTGGAAGCCTGAGTTGTGTTAGTATTCACTGAGAGGTCCTCTTCTTTCTCCTTCAGGGTCCCAACACAGAGAGCATATGCCAGTGTCACAGCGTGCAGTCAATACCACCACAACGCCTTTCCAGGAATGTCTCCACCACAAATAGCAGCTTCAACTATGTCTTCCTCCTCCTTTTCCCTTTCACCTTTCTACCTGTTTCTGCTGCTACTATCCCATGAGCTTCAATAAACGTAGCTTCCTTCTACAAGGTGTAAGTTTGGAAATTCTTTCCTGGTCATCCACAAGAACCTGGACTATTTTGGTTGATTCCACTGTAACAAGATCAAAGGCAAAGGTAATCAATTAATTTACTCGGTGGAGAAACATTTCAAGACAGCAAATCATTGCATTTTTGACATGGCAACTATTGAATATTTTTGGTTAAATTTATGCCTAGCAGAAGATAGAAAAAAGGAAATATCTGAAAATGTTTTAGTATGGCCAAGAAGGAAATAAAATAGTAGCAGAGGTGTAGCCAAGAAAGGTGCAATTGCTAAGGCAGTCAAGTACTTTACCTCAGAAAATGGGAAGGGGGTCTGGAGAGCATCTCAGAAGTCTGCAAGAGTACCCTTCCCATCACAGAGAAGGGGACATTTTCATATTTGTTGCAAAGATCTTCCAGCCATGATTGTTTCAGGAAAGAGCTCTGGAGTATCCTGTGTGCCCAGGATGGCTCAGGGAATATTTGTAGCTGTTAAAGCACATTGAGCCCACAGCCATAGTTCAAGTGGGCCCAGATATGTCTTCTGCTCAGATCTTGGAATTCTTCATGTGAACTGGGTTCTGCAGGTGTACAAAAAGGGGATAGGGTCATAGCGGCTTCCTTTGTTTCAAAGCAAGGCTAGGAGGCCAGATGAAGACATGGTGTGAGGCAAAAGCCCCTACCTTGAGCTTCTTGTGTGGCACTGCCTAGTGGAGCTGTAAGAGTGAAGCCAGAGATAAAATGGAGATTCTAGGAATTACCAGCAACATGCCACACAAGACTCGGAAGCTGCAGAGTCTGCCTGCAGGCTTCAAGAGCAGACATGGGAGCTATCATCCATTTACTGTACCATCTTATTTATTTCAACATTCTTGCGGCCATAGTGTGCTCAGAGAAACAAAAGTGTTTTAAGCACAGGATGCTGCTTTCACTCTTCTGGTATTGATCTTGCTTTAGGCTGACTTTTCCCTTGACTGTCACTATTTTCCACTGCTGGAATAGAAAGTTTTACCCTGTACCCTGGTACCCTTGTACCAGCATCATATGTTGGAAGATTATAACTTACTTTGCTTTGTTTTGTTTCATTTTTATATGGTTCACAGTTGAGTGGACCTTGGGTTCCAGGAAAGTTCGAATTGAAGTAATACTAGAAAAATTTAGACTTTGGGACTCCCAGGGTTGGAATAAGTTCATTTTTCATGTGTTATAGGTTTTGCCTCCAGCACCAGGTTCAGAATGCTATAGTTACAGTGTAATTTGAATGTCTCTAAATGTACAGTGTGCTTAAGTCTTGGTTTCTAGGGTGGTACTACAGGAGATGGTGGATGCTTTATGAGATAGGGTCTAGTGGGCGGTGCTTAGTTGGAGAAGAGAGTGCCTTCAAGGAAGACTGGGAATCAGCTCTCACTCTGTATCTCTCTTTTACTCTTCACTTCTCCCCTCCCCTCCCCTCCCTTCTCCTGTCCTCTTCTCTCCTCCTCTCCTGTTCTTTCTTCTCCCCTCTTCTCTCCTGCTTTATCTGCTTTACTTCTCATTCCTCTCCCTCTCCTCTCTCTCCCTTTCTCCCTCTCCTTCCTAGCCTGAGACATGACTTCTTGCCATTGCTTCACCATGAACTCAAACCAATAAGGATAATTGATCTTGGACTTGATAATTATGGGGTCAATAAAATTTTTCTCATTATAGGGTATTTGCCTCAGGTATTTCCTGATAGTAAGTTTAAGATGACTACTATACCCTTCAAATAGCATTGCACTGCTTCCTAAGTAGTGCATGTAACATATAACCAACCACATATTCACAATTACTTGCACTTGTGTCTTACAACATTGCTATCACTTATTTCACTTTTTCACATTCTATGATAACCAAATGCAATTATTCCTACTATGCTGAACAAATTATCTGAGGCATAAGGAAAATTAAATATTTTATGTATCTATACTCCTACTCTAACACTAGTCCTTGCTTTATGTAGAATCAGTTTTATAAAGTGTATCATTTTATCCTTTCTAAAGATTTTCTTTTCACAGTCCCTCATGAAAAGTTGATATTCCTTCAAGATAAGTAACCTGGCTACAAATTTCCTTAAATTTTATGAGAAAAATATTTATCTTGCACTTAATGTAAGCACTTTGATTCTGTGGAAAAAATTTTAGGTTTGCCTTTGATTTTTTTCTTTGTTTTTGCTGTTACTATTACTTGTTTTATCTTTCAAAACTTAATTTACTTAAATGCATTATTTTCTTGTTTCACAAGTGATAGTCACTTTTTGCTTTATGAAGCAGTAAGATTTAGTAGCCCATGCCATTTATTAAAACACCGATTTGATAACAAAGTATATAGATCAATGTGTGTGTTTTTTTGTACCAGGAATCGAACCTGGGAGCTGACACTTGTGCCTCTGAGCTATATCCCTGGCCCAGATCAATGTTTTCATGTGCAGTTTAGCTTTAGTGATTATTGGACCTGTGTTCCTTATCTAAAATTAATACAATTTCAGAATGTATTTATCATTTTTAATTTTTATGCGAAAGATAATAGCACATATGTACATAAATGCACAGATACATAGGTGACATTTCAATACCTGTACACAATGTGAAACCATAAAATAATTAATTATAAAATTAGGATAACTAGTAAACCCACTATATCAGTGAGTGTTTTACTAGAGAAACAAATATAACAGAAGATATACAAATCTATGAGAAATTACAAGATTGGCTTACAATGGTCACACAGAGAGTTGGGTGAGGAAGAGTGCAGAGGGCGTCTGCACACCGGAGACCAAAGGTTTCAATCCAAGGTCTGGGGTTCATTGTTGAGGCCTGTGCCAGCCCACATCAGCAGTCTGATAGGTCTGCAGTGGAAGGCTGGAGAGTCTACCCCAGAAGGCTGAAGGATCCATGCTGGATGCAGAAGAGCGTGCTGGAAGGGACATGACATCCAAGCTGAAGGCACAGACTGGAACCTCTCTGAAGAACAGAAGCAAATTTATCATTCTTCATTTCCTCTTATACCACCCAGGTGATGAGCTGCCTAGGGTGGGTCTACATCCTAGGATGTAGACTGCGGGGCCAACTTAATTAAGTGTCTCTTAACTAAACTCATGTTGACACAATCAGTCAAACATGTCACCTCCCACCTAACATATTTATTGGTTCTTCATAATCAGAGCATTTAATTTTTTCTTTTGTAGGTAGT
The DNA here is from genome assembly GCA_004363535.1 of Dasyprocta punctata. Classification (NCBI taxonomy): domain Eukaryota; kingdom Metazoa; phylum Chordata; class Mammalia; order Rodentia; family Dasyproctidae; genus Dasyprocta; species Dasyprocta punctata. The sequence goes on along the minus strand of RJWM01007514.1, from coordinate 58,574 downwards.
TTAAAATATGCGTTACAAACTATAGCAAGCTGACTGTGATGAAAACAAAAGAAATTATTCCTGGCATCTCACTGTAACTTTGCCCTCACTGGCATGATGCCTCTAGTGCAAAATTATCAAATCTAGGCTTAAGGAAAGACAGTAAAATATTAAATAGTTAAGTGACTAAATACCCTATTCAAATTAAATAAACATACTACCTACACTTGACTTCTCCATGTAATGTACTTCTAAATTTATAATTATTTTCAATTATATTTCTATATAATTTATTGAATTAAAGTTACTCATTAAATGGATAATCTTATTTTCTATTACAGAGTGAAAGAAACACACTTGACTTAGCCTTTCTTCACTGAAACTAAATCTTTTAGAGAATTAATGCTTATTATATAGAAAAAATACATATTTCATGAAATTAATTTCAGGCTTGAAAAACAAGCCACACAATATAACTGATATGGTTACTATATAAAAATACATTTCTGCTTTTAAAGTACTTAATGTCATGATCTGGAATGCCTCTGAGATAACGTAAATCAGACATAATTTACAATGAGTTCAATATAGAAATAAGTAAAAAAATAACAAAGTAACAGATGCAGCATGGGTCTTTGATGTAATTAGACTGCTAATGGGAATTGCTTCAGTTAACAAAAGGCATAAGTCCAAATTAAATTTTAACTTGGGCACTGTGAACTGGGAGGTTTTTCAAATGTTTTATACAAAATAATACTGATTTACTATTATTTAAAACTGCAGTAGTTAAATTATATACTGTATAAATGAATGTAGGTTGTGGAGACACATCACTATTTTTTCTTACTAAGTCAACTGCTTGAATAGACAAAAGTCTGTGAATGACTACATTTTTCACCTTTACAATAGAGCTTTGCAGCTAGGGTCTTAATTATCTTTGTGCACCAAATGCATGTTTAATAGCTAATCCTTGGAAATTACAAAAAACAGAGTGGTTGAAAATGAATATTTAGGTGTGGTTATGAAACAAGAAAGTGTAAAGTTTTAATGAATATTTTAATTCACATAAAAATAATGAATAACTGAAAGTTAAGGTCATACACTTAAAATTGGTATAAGTCACGTGATTGTTACATTGGAAACTAATTTACTAGCAAAACTTATTCTGGGAGATCATGTAAGATAGATGAGATCTTTTTTTATGAGCATAGGTGATAGATGATCTTTTGCATGAGCAATATTATATTTGAAGAATAAGCCACTATCTACAATTTGGAGATTAAAAATGTGTTTTGGTGAATTGCCTATTTTTAATAAAGGAGGAGATGAAAGAAATGGACTATCATTTACATATGTTAAAATGGAATACACAGAAAATAATTTCACCATTTTTTTGCTCAGGTACTATTTTGTGTTATTATGCTAATTTAAGTCATTCATTTAACCTATCACAGTCAAGCAGGAGTTTGACTTTGTCCAGTCTTATATTATATTTTCAGACGTGATAATTTGGGCACAACATATACTATACATGAGGTACTCTGCAGGAAATAGCATTCATGACGTATTAATTTTAAATGAGAGTGATTTGCCTCTCCATAAGAGGAATAATATTTAAAGAGGGGTGACATTTTGGCTGCCATTATTGGGGGAATGGATGTTACTCAGCTTCTAATGAGTAGAAGCCAAGGATACTGCCAGAAATATGCTGCTATGAATTAGACATGTGTTACCCTGGTTAAGCAAAATTATTTAGGCCAATATACTAATAGTGCAGAGGCTAAGAAACTTTGCATTAAATAGCCACTTCCCATGAGAACAATGCATTAAATTTTTATAACCAGCAGGTTATGTCAAAAGGAGATGGTGAATGAATTTGCTTCATACCCTGTCTCTGAATACATATTCATGAAACATAACATCTGTCATCAGCAGTTATTTTATTTTTACTTACCTTTAACCTTCTACAAAAGATGCAACTAAATAACACTATGATTTTCAAATATGTGTTTACAACTAAATAATTATTTCATTATACAAAAACATTTTAGTTTTTCCGAAATACTGGTTTTTGCTGAGTAAAATGTTGGAACAAGCAGTGATAAACTTTTATTTAGCCAATCATTAAAGGAGAAGTTTTATCTACTTTTTAATAATTTTAATAAAGATTTCTAGAGAAATCCAGTGGAATGAATATGTGTAGTTTTAACAATTTTGTTGCCTTTGATAATTATTAAAATACCTTCTATGTCTGTGCTGTAGTCCATTGCTGGGTGCTTTTCACATATCAAAAAATATACATGATGTAGACACAGAATTATATATGCAATCAAAAAGGAAATTGAAAGCCAGTAATATCTCTCCATGGTGAGAAATTTAATGACCACTAGAAAAAGAAAATGGATTTAAGTTTTCAAGTTATAATTTGCTGTATTGCATTCATGAAACCGTTGTAAACATTTGAAAAGATCTGAAGTCAAAGGTTTAAAAGTATAAAATATCCCCAATAGATACATTTTGATTTATATACATGAGATAAATTTATACCTAGGAGATAGAACATCTATATTTATATTTGTATCTCTATATCTCTATCGATTTATATATCTTCATCTCCATCTATCTATATCGAGCCAAAGAATGAAAAAAAATATACATAGACTTCAGGAAAAGAAAAATAGTGTGATGTTTATTCAACAGATGGTATTACTGTAGTATGGGGAACCCCAGAGGATGTCATACAGAGCAGAAAACCCATTACACTGCTGGTTTTAGGGAAGAAATTGAAAATTCATGTGCAATTATCTCAATGACCAAAGTTTCCCAAGCAGCGCTTTGTGGTACTAAAAAAAGTCTGAAAGCCAATGACCACCACTTTGAGCACCTTTTGTAATTGTAGAGCCCAAAAGAAACTTGTATTAATCTTACAATGTCTCAGTAAGTTTATTATTAAAGCATTTATACAAGTTCTTCTTTTCCTGAAGTGTGTATATGTATTTGGGTGGAGTGTGTGTGTGTGTGTGTGTGTTTGTGTGTGTGTGTGTGTGTGTGTTTTCATGTTTTCTTAAACTGAATTCCTGGATCATCCTAGTACTTGGACTTTTTGAGTTCAGCTACTGGGATAAAGTTTAGAGCAATTACTTACAGTTATATACTGTATAACTATCTCATCCAAGAACCAAAGGTTTTCTTTTCACCTCTACAGAATACTTTATTCAAACAATTGTAAAATAATGTTCTCACAAATTTATTTTTCAAAATGTGTAAGCATAAAAACAAGAAAGTAGTTCTGTTTGAAATCCAACTTTTATTTTTGATTAGAAAACTGTTTACTCAAAAATACGAATTGTTTTCCTCGAAATTAAATTAAGTTGAGAAGAGTTGACTTTTGGCTTTTGTACCACAACAATGTTTTAGAAAAGATGCAAAATGTTAAATATTTTAAATAGGCCAGGTTTTATATTTGTTATTGTGAAATTATCATGTAAAACTGCCTTCTGCCTTATATTCGACTCTTAATGTACCTTTACCATATATCTTGTCATGTTCATGATTTATACTATGCTATTTATAGAACAAAAACTATAATATTAATTCCACTCTCATGGAAACTTTACTTCATTTTGACTCATATATCCTTGAAGGTCTATTTTATATTTCAGGCTTTATACAATTTTCACACATCCCTTCTCTTCTGTTTCCAAAAGAAACTGGAAAAGAATGAGCCATAATATCTGAAACTAAATGGAAAGCTCACATTCCAATCATGGTCAATCTAATAAATGCTTTCATTTGAGCAACTATAGTCCCTGGTAGCATTTCTGACTCACTTATTTTTACAAGGCTTTTAAATGACTTTTAGATGAATTGTGACTTTGGTAAAACTTCTATTGCTTTTACAGTTGCTATCCTTCAGCACATATCTCTTTTTATAAGTTTTAAAACTCTTCAAGAAGTTTTTGAAAATGATCTCCTAAGTACAAATGTATATATACATTTATAGTATAAACTATATAATATATTATGTACTACATATTATATATTTTACCTATATACAAGTTCATGCCTTTCCTGAAATCTGTAATCTTAAGAGCTCAAGTCATATATGGACCCTTTTGTCTCCATCTACTTCCTACATATTTGGCACAGCATCCTTATTTTCTGTAACGTATCTAAATATCTAAAAACAAATATTTTATTTACAATCAGAAATAGCCTTTCCATTTGCTACAGACTTGTGTATATAACACTGTTTGATATTGTTCAGTTGTCAAGCAGTCTTTTCTATGTTCTCCTAGAAAAAATTGCACCCTTAGACTGCCCCCATATATTTACTGTTTGTTAATTGTCCTATGTTCTGTAACATGTTTAAAGGCACTGCAGTTCATACAGTTGCTAACATGCAAAATGTAGGCATTAATCCTAACAATGTATATTAAAACATGAATGATTTGTAACATCCTTCTGCGAATTTAAAAGTCTACATCAACTTTTATCTAAAAGACTTCAATTGTCTTTTTTATTAGTGCATGTCTTTTACTAGTTCACTCTCCCTCTACTCTTATATCACTGTATTTTTAAAAAATCAATCAGAATATTTAAAATATGTGTAAAAATAATATGTCTACTGTCAAGCATGCTCCAGTGACACAACTGGAGAGAAATTACAATCAGTGGTAAGTTAGAATTATATTTTTGTAAGAACTGGTAACTAAAACTTTCAAATATAAAATGGAATTCGTTAAAAATATAAATCTACCCTATAAAATTGATAAAAGAGGGTTTTCTTTCAACAACATCAGAAAACTGCAGTGGCTAGCACTTAACTCCACATTTTGTTGGTTATATCAAATAATGCCATTATCATCAGATTAGGACTTACATATGTAATTTTGTAGTTAGTTAGTAGTGATGAGGATCACTTTGTCTTCCTTAAGTATTCACTTTATTTCAGAGATTCAGTCACTACCCCATCTCTGAACCATGGTAAACAAGTCTCTGCTCTGCTTCCTAAATGAATTGACAACAATTCAGAGAAATATGAATGTCAATCAGAGAGGTTGGATGAGAAAATTCAAGAGCTTTAACCCAGAGATCCTGGCTGTTAGGCTGAAATAACTTTTCACATTTCTGTAATACAATTGAATGGAACACCTTACTCTAGAGAAAAAAATAAATAAATACTAGTAATGGACAGTGTAGCTCAGTAATTACCTGAGAGTACAATCTCAGGTAGAAATCCTTATTCAGTTGATTTACCTGGGAAATATTCTCAAGACAATGGAACTTGGGAAAGTAATATAGGATAGAGGAAGGATAATAAAAGCAAGAAAATGCAGAGAAAAAATAAACAGGAATGTCAGTTCAGCTGGAGAAGAAACGTCCTGGAGCAACCATTGCACCAGGGCCAGATTTGATCTCTGCATACTAGCAGAATCTTAGATAAATTCACAATAAGGATAGCTCCCAGTTGGTCATGGTCAATTCTCAAGAGAAGACAGAAGATCTGAGGTGCTATCAGGCAATATGAGCAGTGTTGGAAGAGTACAGCAGAGGTGGAGGAATACAGGCTGGGAAACAGGGAAAAGGCAGGAGAGCAACAGCTCCCACTCACAGAGCTGACCCTTGCCTGGAAACATTTGCTGTGCTTCTCCATGGAGAGATGCCAACCAGCTTCTTCACTTGGGGTACGAACCACCAACACAATCATTTTGCTTTGCAGTCACTCAGTGTAAAGAAGAACAAGCCCAGCCAAATTAAACCCAGTGGGGCTAGAGACAGCCATTAAAAATATTTGTAAATGTTGAACACACCACTTATGTATGTAATGCTGGGTTGCATCTTCGGAAGAGGTTATCCTTATTTTCACTGCAGCATTTCCCATTGTGGTCTGTGGACCACTTGCCCTATTTTTATTATAATAAAAGCATTAAGAGAAATATTTTTTACTTGTACACATTAGCAATATTATATTGACTTGAATGTGGCCTAAGGGAATTTCTCTTCTCTCAATATGGCCTAGGTAAACCAAAGTTTGCACAGCCAAGGACCTCAGAACTACGTGAAGAAGAAGTCATGGAAGGACAAGCGTGGCCACCGAAACACTAAGTTGTGCTCTTTTCATGATTTCTGTGTGCCAGAAAACTTTGACAGTCTTAATTAATTCCCCATTGCTGGATGCAACACTCGGCACATTTTAAAGAAGGAGAAATTTATTTCAGCTCGCAATCTGAGTGCATAATCAGTTGGCCAGAAAGCAAAAAACAGGTTGGCAGAGTGGCATGGTAGAGGGGAAACTGCTCAATCTGTGGCAGTCAGGAAGCAAAAAAGGGGAAGGAGCTGGGGGCATTAATCCATTCCTCGGGTCAAGACCCTGGTGACCCCTTCCCCCGGCCCCACCTCCTAACAGGAAGTCAGCTACCGAGCCACCATGAACGAATCACCTTCCAAAATTAGGACTGCTGGAGACAGGAGGATTTGGGGGAACATTCTAAATTAAATATGAACAGACACAATCCTAAATTTAATGTTTCTTGTAAACCTATTTTTCTCATATATTACATATATAGAAGGAGATCATCTTAAGAGTTCAATTTTCCATGTATGAAATATTATTATGCATATATAACTGGTGCTAATTTTAATAGGAAAATATAAAAACGCCACTACTATGTTTAGATTTTCTTCCCAGGATTGTGTGTGTAGCAGAATAAGAATCCATGAAGTCTCAACATTTCCAACACGGATTTCATGAGGCATCACCCTGCCACATTATCATTACTCAGACTCATTCTTCCTGAATTAGCCATTGCATTTTTTGCATAAAACAATTAGCCCTTCATCCTAGATGACATGCTATCTTGTATTTATACATCTTTTCTTGGAAACACAGAGATCGTGTTATTCTGATACACTCAGGCCTAAAGTAGTTAAGAATTTTTTCCATCCATATTTACCCTATTTCCCTCTTTGCTTATTTTCTACCATGAAAAATTTGATCAATATCCTACCAGCAGCCAATTTTTTTTAAAAGGTCAATATTTTTTCCTTATTCACATAGTTCTCAAGAAAACTTTTCTTTTCCCACAGCGTAAAATAACCATTTATCATCATTCTTGTACAGGACTTTCTGAAAATTTCCTTTCATGTCTGATTGCCTCCCTTTAAAATCTAGCCCCAAAATGGCTGCGACATCTGCCCTTCTGAAACCAGTCTAAATGTCAGTAGTCTCCTGAAGACCTTTCATTACCTCTCCATTGCCTGGTTAATGATAGTACACTTTCCTAGACTCATGTGTGACATTGTTCTTTCACTGTTACAAAGTGTTTAATACCGACTCAGCATTAAGACTGCCTAGCTCTGTACTGTAATCTCATTCCTAGAGCTCATGATGACCTTTCATATACCTGAAGTACTGGTTGTTGAATCTCTATAATTTCTTTTCTCTCCACATGGCTAACACAATCTTTTATTCATGCACTCAACTGTCACTTTATAAAGGAAACATTCAGAGCTTTTTTGCTATATTCACTGTCATTTCTTTTTATGAATGCACGCCATTGACTGGTTTTTAGAATGATTCACCAGGAGTAAAACTTCTACATTGATCCAACATGTTATTATTTCACATTTCCTCTTATTTAAAGTTCTTCTTATGAAACAACTGTGAAATAGCAGTAAATTTCTTCCTGAAATCTGAGATTTTTTTCTCGTAATTTATCTCTTTATTGTTTTTGCTTTAAGATAGTCAATAAATTTATCAGTCTTCAGAAGTAATATGTATTTTGTGTATTTAACTTACACCATTGTCAGAATTTTTATTTCATGTTTGTTTCTATAGTTTAATTTTGACAATTTCCAGGTGAAGAGTTACTCCTATTTTTTTCTGGTCTAGAATCCTTGTATTTCATAAATTAAAAAATGCATTTGTTTTATCTGAATTATTGCTACCATTATTGGTGCAAGTACTCAGTCTCATTCATGTTTTGATGGAGCATTTTTAGAATTTTATGTCTTATAAACTTTCTTTGCATTAGCCATTGCTTAATGTTTATGTAGTCATTGGACCAGTTTCTGAATCAACATACCTGATTTACTGTTTAACACCATATCACTGCATTCAATTTTCAATTTGGGCTTTCTCAATCCACACATTATTATGTCAGACACACATTTTCTAGTGTAATTAACCTATTCTTTGAATACCTAAAATATCTTAGGAATATGTACTTTACTTTTCCTGTTTTTGTATTTTTGTGTCTTTCTACTTACAAGGCTGATTTTTGCTCAGATGGATTCTTTTATCATTAATTGCTTAATATTTTACTCAAGAACATTTCTGTGACAGCCTTTACCAGTGCATCAAAAGTGTCACAAGCATAAAGCCCTTTTATATATTAATTTCTCAGTTTGAAGACTAACACTACAAAAACAAAGTAAACACAAAGGGAAGTAACTCTAAGACATGGTAGATATATTAATTCACTTGACTGTTATAATCATCGAACCAAATATGTATATCAACAATATGTTGTACAGTAACAATATATACAAATGAAATAAAAAGGCTGAATCTACACATCTGCTTGAATACATAATTTTGAAACAAACCATTTTTTCCGTGTGAAATCCAGAATAAAAGAGGCATGTTTGCTTTGTCCAGGCAACTCTTCAGTAGAGAAATTTCCCTTATTATTCTTTATAATGGAATCCTCCATGTTTGTCTCCTTATGTCCACCCCCTCCCTAAAACACAGGTCACCCATAAACAAGTGAACACAAACAACTTAGTGCTATGGCAGAGGAAGTTCCTACGCTACCACATCATAAAAGTACATGATGGAGTACTCCTTGACCACAAAGAAGGATAAACTCGAGACTTTTAAAGGTAAATGGATGCAACTTGAGACCATACTCATAAGAGAAATTGATGGAGGAAAGGGAAGAGGAAGGAAGAAAAAAGAATATTTATATATATATATATATATATATATATATATATATATATATATCCCCACACACACATGCACAAAATAGTTAAGATAGTTATATAGCTCATTTCTCTTAGTTCATTGAAAAGAAAGATTTGTGCTAATATTGTTTGGACAATATTTCATGCCTAGATCTTGTATTCTGAGTAACTACTATGAAGGTTACAATATGCAATGTATTAATTATTGTTACTCTCCTATTAGCCTGATTTGAAACTGTTTCATTTCTATTTGTCTTCTTCTCTTTAAAATAAAAAAGTATATATTTGAAGTTTGGAATTTTTCTTTCCTTTCACTTTATGATTTTTTTTATTTTCTTGAAAGCTAACACATCTGTGAACAACTATGTGTAGTTGTTCCACTCCAATATTTTAGCTGTATTTTTTAGTAAGAGGAATGTCAGAGTAGCTACTATGTTATATTGTTAGAAACAAAAGAAGAGGCCATTCAAGATGGTAGCACAGCATGTGATAATCATGATGCCTTTCTGTAGTTTAGTGACTGCATTGGGTACTGCTTTCATCTTTGTATACTAAAAATCTGAGAGAAAGGAAACTGATTAAAACTATTTTAGTCCATGAATTAAGGACAGGGTTTGAAAGCTTACCTCACTTTGACAAATTTTATATTTTAGTCTTTTCATATAATAAAAATCCATGTAGATATACATATTTGTATTTAATGCATATATTTATATTTTTAAAGAACTAAAAGCAGAATGTTTGTTTTTGTATATCATCTACGATTGCCAAGATTAAACACATTAAGTCCAAAATCAGAGGAAAATAATACACCTGATGCAAAAGTTTTATAAGTCCTGTTTATTCTACTTGATGTATGTGAATGATGAGGGCATCTGTTCATGGTTATCAGTCTGGAATGTGGGCTGGTACAGCTTGGCTAAGGGGAAGTGTAAATTGCACATCTCCTCTTAGAGCTTCTGTCAAGATCTGGGAGATATCACATCTACTCACACTTCATTTAATCAAAGAGATCTCAGGCATAGCTTTCTGAAAGAGGATTTTGAAAAGGGGATTTAACTCAGCAGCATAAGTGCCTGCTTGGCAACCGTGAGGTTTTGAGTTTGATACCCAGGACAAAAAAAAAAAAAAAAACAGTCAAGACCATTATCATAGCTGAATGATTATTAATAGTACTTAATTCTGAAGTGTTAATATTTAGCACTCCCCACCCTGCCACTATATTATCTCCTTAGGGACACAAAAATCCTCATTTGGTCTTGACACTGACCTCAGAACACAGGATCTCTAGTTAGGAAGGGTGGGTGATGAGGGCTTTGCTGTGTTTCCTGGAAAAGTTCACGAGTCCATTTTCCTCCAAAATCACTATTGCCATCTTGTGGGAAAAATCTTCCTTTACTTTGCTCTTTTATCCCAAGTTGCTTGATAAAATGAAGAACATGTTCTTTTTTCTTGCTGGCAGACGTGGAGATCACTAAATCTCAAAATTTCTTAGCATCCTCGTTAATACAGACTACCAAACATAACTTTGCTTCAAACATAATTGGGGCTGGGATGTAGCTAAATGGTCGGATCCTTGCTTAGCATGCATGAAACCCTAGACTTGATCGCCACATAGAAAATAAAATGAAAACATATTTTGCTTTTATTTTTTATTTGAACTGCAGACAGCATTGTAAGCCAGTAATCACATTCGTGATACTTTTCATAATCTTTTCATATTTATGTGTATATATCTTTGTTTTCACCTCTTTAAACCTCTCTTTGAGAATCTGTCACAGGTAACTTGAGCCTGCAGTGCTAGCAATGAACAAATGATCGTCTTCTTTTCCCTAAGATATTTTTCTCTCATGGAAACAAAGGATTCAATGAAAACAAAATTATTAGTTCATTCATCTGAGAAGTCTTTATTGACAGAGGCTTAAACAACAAGTGAGATATGAATGCATTTAACTGGTATAAATAATGCAATTTATTGGTGTAAGGGTCAGTTTTAAATGTTTTTATCCTCCAAGGACTTTCTTTGACTTGTTATAGAAAGAGTATGAAAAAGCAAGCACTTCTTCAAACTTTCAAGCTTTATAACTATTTATTTTCAATCCTCTTCAAAAACATAAAAATAATATTCATTTTTTTATAGTAGCTGATAAATAGATTTTAGGAGTAATACTTTGTTTTCTAAAATTTCACTTAAGAATTAGGTCATTAACTCCATGACCTGTTTTCCAAATAATCAGAAGTTAAGGATTTCATTAGTTTCATACTATCTTTGAATCACTGTTTTTTCCCCAAGCCAAAATAACATACTCTCCTACTTTCTGCTCACTGCATTTTAAAATATACACCACATTATAATTATTTGTAAAGGCATTGCTTGTATTCTATCAAATTGTTAGTATCTAATTGTATCTAATTTGTATCTAGTTGTTTATATTGGCAATAACTGTTGGTACTGCCAATATAAAGCAAAAACCCTTGGTAAATGCTGCAATGACTATATCAGTGTTTGGTTCAAATAACATAGAGTAAAAATATAACAAATACACGAAGAACAAAGAGAAATTTACATCTAACTTCCCTAGGATCTGGGGTTATTATTTCATAATATATATTCTCTTTTGTTGCAGATGTTTAAAATATGCAACTATTTTAAAATTCAGTATTACTATACAGAATATTTGAAGATGCAAGAGTTATACAAGTAAGAGAATTCGTTTTTGTCCATACATAATAAAGGCCAGATAATATTAGACATTTGCAAAATAGTAAATAATGACATTTTCTCTTGAGATGTAAAATTAATCTTTTAATGTTTCATTATTATAAATAATGGTTTATTATTTATTTATTTGTTATAAGTAATGGCTTATTATTTATTAATTATTATTATGAATAAATGGCTTATTACTTTTTTAAGGTTACTAGTGTATGATTTACTTTGAAAATACTAACCAGTCTTCTTTTTGAATAATTAAGATAATCTCATTTTCATTTTTTTTTGTATAACTTTTGAATTTTCAAGTGCATCCTATCAGCGTATTTTTTTCTCTTATTTTTTAAATACACAGTGATAGTCATAAATATATCACATAGTCATGTATGGTTAAGGAAAATATAAAGATCACTTTATTCTTTAAAGCTTTTTTTAAATCATTGCTGCCTTACAAAGCCCTTCACGTAGCTTCACTATATGGAGTGTTTTCTTTGGCACTACTGAATTAACCTATTTTAATTTCAGACACAATCGAATATGTCAGGCTTTGTTTCTGAAATGATAATTCTGTTGGTTTGGGGTTTCGTTGTTACTCTTGTTGTTATTTTTGTTTTTCCTCTCAATTCATGATTCGTTTACTAGCAGTGAGTGCCCAGCTTGCGTCCATTTGCATTGCAATAACAACAGTGGTGAGGTAGTGAGCCCTGGCCTGGAGCCAAAGGAGCCAAGCTGCCCCAGGCTTCCCTGTGCTTTCCCTGTCCCCTCAAAGGGCCTTTAGTGTGGGCTAAAAAGGTGCAGCAAAATCAGGCATTTCTTCAGTTGAAATCCTATGACTGAATTAAAGAGCATTTTAATATTTTACAAGAATCTCAGAACATCTGTTAAAACCTAGCTGGATGTGCCATCCACAAATGGACTGGAAATGCATTTTGTGACTGTGCTTTCTAGTAATTTTCTCAGCTGCTCTCTTATTGTTAATGTTTCAGCAATTGCATTCTGTGTCACTGAGTGGTCAGAGTAATTTCTGGTCACATGTCAAAGTAAGGCAGTTATCTTTATTTTCTATCTTTTTTGCTTTTTTTGGAAATAGTGAATATATGACAAATACCTTTGTCTTAAAACATTTTAATATTTGACTAGCCAAAAATTTAAGTAATAAACATTACTATTTGAAAATTTATTTTATAGTTTGCATAACATATATATTTAAGAAGAATTTCTTTTTCCAAATTTGAAGACTTCAAGAAAACAAAACTAATTTTAAAGCTTTCTCTTCTATTGTCCCACATGCACACAACTAAAAATAAACAAATTTGTGTTGTTTTATCCTTTCAAAGAACATGAAACTATTATATTAAAGTTAGATAGAGATTTACACGCAGTGTAAGGGAATTTGGGCTCTTGAGAAGATCAAAACAAAAAATAAAGGCATCAGACTTATGACTGAATCCAACTGTAAAGAAAGCCAGACCTCTGGATGGAGCTGCAACAGCCAGGCCTGAGATAACGGCAGTTTGTGCTTATACTGTAATTACCAACACATGATCCTAGGCTTCCCTGTGCTTTAGGCATAACACCCACAGGTGGGTGACCGGAACATCTGGACCCATACTACCTTCCTTTCCCCAGAATGCCTTTGTTCTTCCCATGTACCCTTTCTCCATGGCTCACACCCCTATTGGATCAATATTAGCTATGCAAAAATAGTTGTGACTCTATTGGTTGTTGTAGTTCAACACACATTGCACCTACAATCATTAACCCTGACAAAGAGCCTCGGTGGCCACCCACTTAGAAGTCCTTCAGGAAATCCAGGAGCTATTCTTTTATTTATTTACAATAAAACTCTCCTAACTTTCTCCTTTGGTCTGCAACTTCATTCTTTCAATACTGTGAGAACATGAACTCAGCACACCTGACACGCAACAGTTTGGGAGTTACGTTTTTCTTGTATCAGAAAGATGATGTGGTTGAAGTCTTGTTTCCTTGGTATCACTAATATAATCATGTTTACCTACTTATTTCAGTTTAATGACTTATTTATTGCTTCATATAGGAATTATGAGATGTTATATAGCTTAAAAATTTCATGATGTGTTGGGAAAAAACTCCCAAGTAGAAAAATTAAATAAATTAAGAACAGATAGAGCATGAAGGGAATTTTGGTTGCATCAAAAATCAAAGCACAGTATTTTTTTTTATGTCTCTTTATGTTTAAATCTCTATTTTTATCTCCTACAGAAAATTAACTTGTTTCTTCCACTGTATTTCATATCACAAATATTTTTTTCTCCCATTCTGCTTGTTAATAGTTTTCAATTTAAGTGTTATAATTAATCATCAAAAACTGTTGCTGATTTCATATATATATATAAATATATATAAATGATAGGTATACCATCTTGGCTTATAGTAGTAACCATTTTATATAGAAATTTTCTTCATTGCAATTCAATTTTGTTATAGTTTTGGGCAAAGACAAGAGTATTATTTAAAGTCAGAAATAGCCAATTTTTTTTCCCCATTGGTTTTCTTTGGACAGAATCTTGCCATGTAGCTCAGGTTGGCCTAGAATTCCTGGTGATTTTCTTGTCTCAGCCATCTAAGGGCTGAGACTACACATGTGTACCACCATACCTGTCACTTTTCCTGAAAGATTGTTTCTCTTATTTTAGGGTGTCCCAACAGACCTAGCTTGGCCATTGCTGAAATGCCAGTAAAGGAGACAATGCCAGTGGCAAACCAGGAGAGAATCTTTAGCCAGCATGGTCATCCTGGGAGGACAGATAAGAAGGTACAAAATATTGTCTGGCTAATGATGCACTTTGAGGTTTTATAGGAAGGGAAACAAGGAAAAGGTTATGTGGATGCATAGCTGGCAGCATAGATAACCCAGGTCAGGGTTTCTTCAGATTTAGCGCTATCACAGCACTAGTTCTGCGAAGATGCTCTAGAGAAGATTTTGGGATTGAGGGAGCAAGCCAGTTCCTATGACACGCTTGTTCCTGCTCAGTGGTGGGGGCAGTGTTAGCTCTTTCACAAGTCATTGCTCCCCTGCTGCTTTCTGAAGTTCTGCTTTTCCTGGAACCTGAGGTGACTGCATGTTTAGGTTAATGACTGGACACTCCTAGGTGCAACACCTGGGTATCTGGAAGAGGAACTTGTAAAAATTGACATTTAAAATCCCTGCAAGACTGGAAAATATTTAACTACTGTCTCCGTGTCCTTGGTCTTTAAGGGGAATAAATTAGGATCGGAAGTTTTAGGACTAACAGGTTTCAGACAAACATTCCCGAAGTGATTAACATGCCTATGTGTAGAGCTGGACAGGGATCTAACCTAAAATTTTAAAGTGAAAAAAGAGACTGATCTAAGTAAAGGCAGAGACTCAAAGGTTTATCCTGCTTTTAGTTACTCACCAGCCATCTGCAGACCTGGCCTGTAAGTCCCCGTGGACATGCTTATTACATTTGTCAATGATATGTCTCTGTAAAATCACAAATCATTCACAAACAGTACTCATAGAGCTCCCTTGCTTTGGTTTCTACATAAAAGCCATTAGTTTAGAGTAAACGAAGCATTTTATATAATTTGTGTGAGCTTTTCTTTTTTTCCAAAGCCACATAATTAACTGTAATTGCAATATTATTACACTTTTCTATAGTTTCTTTTCCTGTCTATGACAGTGCTTAAAAGGTAGAAAATGTGATACAGATTTGCAGGTATCCCTGAGAGGGTTTGGGATTAAACATAACATAGAGTAGTTTCCAAAACATTGGAAATACACATACGTTAGATAAACACAGACATTACCTACATGTTTTTTATACATTATTCATTTATTTTTTGCACTGGGAATTGAACTCAAGGCCTTGTGCTCCAGCCCTATACATTGTATGTTAGGGTATTAAACATAGAGTATGTGTTGATTTGTGTTGAAGATGTATATCCACATGTAAAATACTAGAGATAAATGTTTATATGTGTTTCCTCATTATTTTCTCTTTGTGGGACAAAATCTCGTCATCCACAAGTTAAAGGAGGAAAGGTTTATTTTAGCTCACAGTTTATAAATGTCTAAGTCCACAGTCTACTGGCTCTAACAAAGGGCAGCATGGCAGAAGGGAAACACTCCATGGCATGCCACAGAAAGCAGCTACCCTGCCTTCCTTCTTCCCTTTCTATTCTACACAGGGTACAATCCTGTTGGTTGGTGCCACCCACACCTAGGGTGGGACTTCCTTCTTCAGTAATTCCATCACCCACAACCATATTAAACTTTTCAGTGGACTAATCCAATACTATACACCCAAAATCCAGCATCACACACCCTTGATCTAGCTACCTCCCCAAAACCCCACTTATGAGTTCATGAAACTTTGGGGGAACATTTAGATGTAAATCGTAACTCTCTGCATTCTTATGTTTGAATCTTCATGTTATGTTTGTGTACTTGAGTTTCAACTTAGCTCTTGGGTGCTGAAGTTTTCGTGTCAGTTTTTAATTGTTAATGAATATTACATTATATACATTTTAGTGTGTGGTATATTTTAATTGCATTATAGGAGTGAGAAATGAATTTAGCACATGAAAAAATTTAGTCAAACAGAATACTATGATTTACTATTTCAAAGACTGTATTTCCAGGCAATGGAATAGGAAGTTGGAGTAGAATAGATTAAATTAATTTAAAGTAGAATAAATTAAAATTGCTGGGATCAGATGATTTCAAGCATTCATGAGGCCTTGTTTTAATAGTCTATTTACAGCTTTAATACCACGAAGGATGATGACAGGTTAGTCAATGGAATAACAGTGTCAGCTCAAGCTAATTGGGAGAAATAATTATAAGTGTAGTAAATTATTAGATTACTGTCTTTTTGGCTGCATGTAATAGGCTATCAAAACATTGGAATTCTAGGTTTCATTGCTTCATTTTGTCCATATTTTGTTCATTATGTTTGAGATTTGATAGAAATATTATAAAGAAAACTATAAATTTATAACTGTATCTCAGAGATGAGAAAATCTAAAGTGGAAATGTTGTCCCTACACATTGAAGGAAGAATGAAAATTGTATAAAGTTTTGAGTTAATTCACACTATTGACCCTATGCAATATCCACTGTAAATTTTACTTATTTATTTTTTTACTGAGAAACTTAAGCTTCCTTTTTATCATTATTCCAATATTTTATTGTTGCATATTTATTATGCAAAATAATGGGATTCATTAGAAAATTTTCATAGCTGAATACTTTTTTGTTCATTCACACCCCCATTACCCTGTCTTATGTCTCCCCCTGTTCCTTATCTCTTTCCAAATAGTGTTCTTTTTACATTCATGTCAACATTTTTTTTGGTTCAACTTATAATACATGTGATATTTGGCCTTTTGTTTCACATCATACTTTTCTAATTGCAACAATTCTATTGTGAATTACATGATTTATCCTGGTTTATGACTAAGTAAACATCCTTTGTGTATGCATACACATTTTCTTTAAAAATTTATTCATTGATTGGCATATAGCTTGATTGTATAACTTGGTAATTATTAATTGTACCAAAATCAGTATGGATGTTCAGGTACCTTCATAGTATGTTAATTTTGGTTGCTTCAAGTCTGTATGGAGGAATAGTAGAGCTGGTCATGATGTAGTTCTTTTTTTAGTTTTTTGAGCAAGCTCCATAGTGGTTTATATAGTGATTGTCCTAACATACATTTTCACTAGTAGTACATGAGGATTTCTTGATTCTTTTATCCTTCCTAGTTTTATTTTTTCTTGATAGTAGTCATTTTGTCTGGGATGACGTAGAATCTCAGCATAGTTTTGCCCTGTATTTCCCTGGTAACTACAAATATTAAAGACTTTTTTCTTGTAAATATTGGCCATTTGTTCTTATTTTGACAAATCTCTGCTCAGTTTGTCAACTATTTACTGAATAACTTGTTCTTCAATGTTAAAATTTTTGAGTTCTCTACATATTTTTGAAAATAATCCCCATTAGATGAATAGGTGGCAATTAATTTCTTCCATTCTGTAAGCAATCTCTTCATTCTGTTCCTTGTTTCCCTTGCTGTGCAAAAATTTTTAATTGAGTGTGTCACATTTGTTTGCTCTTGCTATTGTTTTCTGAGATATTAGATCTGTTCTGGAATACATTGCCTTTCCCTGTATCTTGAAGTGTACCCTTTATATAGGGGACCTGGCCTAGATCCCCAATCTCTAAAATGAGTGCATGGTGAAGGTTAAAATAAAGGAGATAAGTGGTAGGATTTTAGGGCTCCAGAAGGATCAAAACCCTCTGCAGAGTTTGGGGTCTCTGGTGACTAAAACAGGGGATGTCTCTGGGTAGCCCGTATTTATTTAGGGGGTTAGAGTGGAAAACATAGGAAACTGAGCAGACCTGGGGAGTGGTTCAAGGACTTTTCTAAGTAACAAATTATGTTAATTTAGGAGAAGTATCTTAGGAGAAGATCTCCATGTTGCATTTCACTACAGGAGGGAAATATCTGCAGCTATAGTCTTTATTTAGTTAATTTGAGCCAAGTGTCCTCATCTGTGACCTTATCTTGCCCTTTGAGGTGTCTCATTGTTCTCAGGTTGGCCATGCTCTGGCCATACTGCAGTGCTGCATGTGTGGTCAATTTCCAGTTTCAGTGCCTCCCAACATATTCCTTTTTGTTTAGTTGTTGCAAGGGATGGGTGGTCAGTTGAAGCTGAAGAAATTGTGTTAGGAGAATCCCTGTAATTTAAACCCTGTGCAGTCCATCAATCTATGGCAATAATCAGTTACCAGTGTAGGCAGCAATTGTCACAAGGTGTTAGTGATTTGAGCATTTTTACAGCTAACATTTTACTATGGCATTGTGTTATACCTTTTGAAGTTAAACTTTTTTGCAGGAGGTTCAACACCAAGTTAAGATGAGACTGATATTAAATACAATCAGTGTTTTGTTATCTGTTAAGGTCAGTTACGTCTCCTCAGGAATTGCCTTAGTACCATGCATAGCACCTCTTGGCTGTTTTGTGAGTGTCAGCCATCAGGATGAGTCACGGCCGTTGCTTGATCAAGTTGCTTTCCATGAAAGCTTGGGAGATTTTTTCTCTTGGTGACTCTCCTTAGGCACACCATTCATCAAAGATCACTTTCCTCTGTGGTGTCATAATCTTCTTGATCAGAAGACCAGGACTCACTGGATGTCTATGGATGACACAAGCAGAGGTTTTTTTATGTTCAGTACCCTCACTGACCTCGGAGATCTGAGGCCAAAATATTGGCTATCCTCTTAGCCCATCTGTCTGTCTAATTTTTGGTCTCTAATCCTTAGTTGTTGAACATCCAGAAGAAAAGATTAATAATAGGGTGTATTAGTGGCAGCAAGCTTAACATTACCAACTTATCTAAATATGAAACACCTTATGTATAGGATATGCTATGTACCCCCAAGTCCTCATACTTTTGAAGGGGCTGAGTCTGATGCTTGTGATCAGTTTGTTGTCTAGCACCAGGATTAATGATGTGACTGCTACACCCGCCCAGGGGTGGAACTGAGATACAGTATAAGGGAAGGCGGGTCTTCCTCTTGCTTGTTTCCTCTTCCGCCACCCTCTCTCTCGCCAGCGAGGATTGCGGCTTGCAGCTTGCAGCTGCCATGAACTGTAGCCCCGTCATCCCATGCTGCCTTGGAGTCCACTTTATGGACTGAAACTCCTGAGAAACTGTAAGAATAAACCTTTCCTTCCCTAACTTTGGGCGTCAGGTATTTTGTCTCGGCAACGAGCAAAAAGTAACTAAGACACCTTAGAACATTAAATGAAACTTATTTTTTACTACCTATGGATATTTTAACATTTGAATATCTATAGAGTGTTAAAAGTTACATATTTTACATAGTAGATGAGGAATCAAAACCACACATATTATTATATCGTGACAATGATAACATTTTTGTAACAATGCAAATTTTTGTTTTGACATAAAATACCCCTTTTAGTCAATCATCCCTATCTAATACATCAAAACTTTTACCTAATTTGTGGAGTTTTAATGAGATGTACATCTCATAAGCATTTGTTGAAGGCAGAAGTCTGAATGTGAAACAGAATTCTGTCACCATATACAATCCCTGTTTTACATTATGGATGACTTGCATATCTGGAAGCATGAATACATTAATAAACCACGAGGTTAATAACAATCTGTCATAGCCACATGAAACCTTGCACTGGGCATCTTTAAACCAGTAACTTATTGTGCTACTTTTTTTGATGATGACCACTGTGACCATATTATAATAATATATTTTGTAACTTTAGTTGGGGTGTCTCCCATAAAGTTGTGGAGAGTCCTCCAACCAATGAACAAGAACTAGTTAAAAGTGTTACCAGGCAGTTAGTTTCTTATTCCTCAGTTGAAGTCCAGTCCAACAATCTCAACCCCAAGGGATTTTGTTTTTTCATCTTAATAAAATATTTTTTAATTAATTACTTTTTGATGACAGATGAAAAACCCAATCATAACATTTAACCCATTAGTTTTTTAAGTAATGAGATTCTCATGTCCATAATAAATAATGTGTATTACATTTACATATCCAGTCTTTGCATCATTTGGACTAGTTGGCAACCAAGGTGGTGTTTGGACCAGCTGGCAACCCAGGTGGAAGCATGCTTTGTAAATCTATAACCCAAACAAATCCTTGATCAAAAATGATCTAAAAATGTAAACGAAAAAGAAAAAAAGAGAAAAATGGTTGAGCTCAAAATAAAAGGAACAGCTGTTTACAGAGTGGAAAAATGGACAAACATGGACAGATGATTTGCACAGATTCGAGCAGACATAGGAATAAGCACATAGCTTGTTGGGGTCTGTGAGAACTCTTTAGGTTCCCAGGGGCTATTTATATACTTGTATCATGTTCTTTTGCTGAACTATCTTGATTTTTACTCCCCATGTTCTCGTTGTTGGAACATCTGTTCACCTCCAGCACTCCATGCCCTGACATTGGGGCACTCCTGTATGGGCACTTGTGCTTTCCACTCCACACATGTGAATGGTCACTAGCTCAGTAGCAATTGCTTACAAACCGACTGGACAAACAGACAACAGAAAAACATCTTACAAAATCAGAGTGCACTCAAGTATATTTTTAACCAAATTGAATTACAATCATTTTTTTTTACAAATCTGGAATTTATAACTATAAATTGACTAGTCAGGATTGTTGTAGGTTAATTAACAGAGATCTCTTGTAAAAAGAATTTTGGAAAGGACAAAATCTTAGTATTTTACCTTAAGAATGCTAGTAACTTTTGTGTACCCTACTTTCATTAAACTTTTAGTTTTGTTATCACCTGTTTTAGACCTTTGGTTTCATTTTTACCATCTCCTAGGCATCCTGGGTCAATTAAGTTGGGTTTTAGATTCATCCTTTTCTAAGCATTGTGGCATGGTCTCTGAGGTATCACTGTTATAGGACTGAGCATGTGCTTTTTGGGAGGTGGAATCATCTCCTTCTCTGGGTTTGGGTCCAGAATGCAGCTGAACAGCACACATATGCACCCACACAGGCCATTTAGCATTTCTGGTAAAAACATAAACATACCCTCAACCCCAGCTGAGCACTGAACTGGGTGCTTTGAATTTGCACTATGAAGATCTTTCCAAAGGACTCTTCTTAACCTTTATTTGATTGCATTATCTTTCTGCTGAGGTAGTTTCATCTTTATTAGAATTTAAAAATTTTAAATGGTATGTGCTGTCAAATGAAATCTAATATGAGATGAACTCCCCCTTTTGGTTTTTGAAATTTGAATTGTGAACACATTTAACCATTTTTAGACCTAAAGATTTTAAGGAATTTTTGTGGTAAGATACAGAGGAAAAGAAAAACTGCATTTCTTATTTAGATTATTTGATCTGTCCTTTGTCATACGTGGTTTCCACCTCAGGCTGTGGCTCCTGTCTCCCTGCCTGGAGGTGGTGGGCATGGCTATGTTTTACTTAAATTTCTGTATCTTTGAAGCTCACAGGTTAAGCTTATTAATTATCATCTACCAATAATATTTTATATATTAGTAAATGTACATCAGTCTTCTAAGCACACAGAAAAGGGCTAACAATTTACTCTTAATTAACATATGTAAGGCACAAATGTAAATCCTTCCCCTACTAGCTGTTGGGGGGGAGAAGCATCAATGACCATTATCAAAAAACCTACTGATATCCAGTACCTTGCCTGTCATTTTTAAGTATTGATTCCCTGTAAGTTTTTTCTTAGTCCCTTTTCTTTTTGCTATCCCATCTTAGCCATCATTTGTTTAGTCTTAGGACCTGAATCTATTTGTTTAGTTTCCACCTTGGAACTTACTTGTTTAGTTTTAAAATCAAAATCACTAGTCAGCACTAATTTCCATTTTTGTAATAAATCTCTTCCTCACAAGTTAACTGGAATAGGTGCCACATACAGTAAAAAGAAACCTTTTTGTTGGTTTGGAACCGTATAGACAGAGGTGAGGCACTTGGTAACACAGGCTGAGGGGCTCCCAGCCTGATAAGAGACTTAGAAGCCCCTTGGTCATTGTTCTGATGCAATTACAAACACATCCATGCCAGTGTCTACTAGACCTTCAAAGCACTTTCCATTAATCTTCAAAAAACACATAGGTCTGTTTTTAGTCACTTCCTGCGTAAAATAAATCTCTTTTTGTAGTCTTGCTCTGAGGGTCTTGCTCCCTCTTGAGCTGTCTGTATTTTAAGAAGCAAGGCTTATCTGTAGGTAACAAAACCAACTGAAACACATAATCTCCCTGTTCAAAAACCCAGAGATCCATAGCACATGCAAGAACTTGTATCTCATTCCTACAGTCACCATCAATCACACTAGGCACAATAGTTATTCCTTTTTGATTTAGTTCAGCCTTTGCCAGTACAAGACAAACTGTTCCTTCAGGTGGTGGACCCCAGATTCCTGTGGGAATTTGGCGAGGCTGGTCACCTCCAATGAGAGTGACTCTGCAAGCTGCAGGATGATCTAATTCTGTACTTTGAATTGTTTTCCTGGTAAGCGAGTTGACATGTCTCTGGGGAACCACTTTTGATGATGCTGTTAAATCTGCAGGCAAGTTTGCACTGGGTAAAGCTGACTGACATTTTGACTTGTAGGTTGTCTTTCCTCTATTATTTGAGGGAAGGCTGCCATCTCACTTTTGGCAAAGGTGTACCATGCTTATGGAATCTAGAATGACAACATGTAGCCCAATACCTCCCTTTTTGGCATGCCAGACAGAGTCCAGGTGCAGGACCCGAGTCCTCCATGCCAGTGGCATTGCTTTTTTTTTTTTTTTTTTCTTTTGCGGCACCAGGGATTGAACTCACAACCTCGCGCCTGCCAGGGCAGGCACTTAAGGCACTGAGCCAAACTCCCGGCCCTGGTTTTTTGAGGCAGGGTCGCACTATGTAGCTCAGGCCGGCCTTGCGCTCGCGTTGTAGCCCAAGCCGGCCTCGAACTCACAACAATCCGCCTACCTCAGCCTCCTGAGTGCTGGGATTAAAGGCGTGTGCCACCACGCCTGGCCTGGCATTGCTTTTTTGACTTGCTGTAGCTGCAGCATCTGCCTTATTAGATCTGGTGAGAACTCTGCATTTTTTTAATATGCCCCATTTTTCCACAGTTAAAGCATTTCATATTACTTCCTTTTCTATTTGAAAGACCAGCCATAATCTGAGCCATCATGGTTGTCTTATATAATTCAGTTCCAATGTCTTGGCAAGCTCGAATATATGTTGTTAAGTCATTAGTTGATTTTACAGGATTTAAAGCCTGTTTACATTCCTGATTAGTGTTTTCATATGCTAATTGTAGAGTTAAAATATTTGCAGCTTCTGTGTTTGAAACTTGCCTGAGAACGGCTTCTTGTAAGTTAGTCACAAATTGAGTGAATGGTTCCTGGGGTCCTTGAAGAATATGTAAAAAGGACATCACAGGGGCTCCATCTTCTGGAATAGTTGTTCATGCTCTTTCTATTAAATCTGCCAATTGCAAATATAGCTTGTCAGGACACTGAATCTGTTCATCAAGTGGTGCATGTATTCCTGTCCCAGAAAGCATTTCCTCACTTATTGCTGGACATGGATTGGGACCTGTTCTGTTTATATGAGACTGCTCCAAAGCAAGAGTTTTTAGTTTTACATCAAAATGAAAGAATTGAGCAGGAAATAGTCATGTTTGTGCTAGATGTTTGATATCATGCCAATCGATATGTATCCAAGACATTTTGTAAGAGTCCCACAGTAAAAGGACTTTGGACTCCACAGTTGACCACACTTTAAGATTTTTTTAGAAGTTGTATTTCAAAAGACATATGAACAAAATACTCATGGTCATTAGCATCCTTTCCACTTTCAACTGGGAAGCAAGCAGGGGGGGCTATTGTTCTCCTCTTTCGCAGCCATTTCTCTTGTGAAAACCAGTAAGTTTTTTGATAGAGCCCTATGAGATATTCTTTGTAAGGGCTCCTGTTCCTGTTGAGCTTGGGCAATAGGTATCACAACTCATTTCCTCCTCGTCTGAATCAGAAGTTATTGACTCTGAGCTCTGTAACAAACTCAAAACTGAATGAACTAGGTTCCAGATTGAGAACATCTCAGGCATAATGAGTTTTCCTGAACTATGTGCCTTTTTCAGATTTTTTTCCCAACTCTTTCCCAATTATCAATATCTATAGTGCTTGTCTGAAGACACCATGGATTATATTTTGTTACCTCTCAACATTTTTACTAGGTTTTTCTTTGGCACATGAGCCCCTGAGCATTTAAGCAGGCCTTGGAGCAGCCATAAATACCTTTGCTTCTCAGCTGAAAGTTTTTACCCCATTTTTACTCCCAGATAAAACGGCTTGTTCACACAGGAAAGACTTACCCTTGTTCTTCCCTCTCTTCTCCAGGCATCCCCAGTGAAATTTCCATCCTGTGAAGACCTTCTCTGTATTCACACTTTCCACTCTAGGCAGACTTACTTGTTCAGGCTAAAATTCCTAGTCTAAGGATTTCAGGTCTCTGTTTCAGGTGCTGGTTACTGGGGACCTGGCCTAGATTCCCCAATTTCCCAAACGAATGTATGGCAAAGGTTAAAATAAATGGTATGATTTTAGAGGTTCAGGAGGATCAAAACCCTTTGCAGAGTTCAGGGACTTTGGTGGCTAAACAGGGGATGTCTCTGGGTAGCCAGTATTTATTTAAGGGGTTGGAGTGGAAATCACAGGAGACTGAACAGACCTTGGGAGTGGTTCAAGGACTTTTCTAAGTAACAAATTATGCTAATTTAAGAGAAGTATCTCAGGAGAAAATCTCCATGTTGCATTTCACTACAGGAGGAAAGTGTCTGTAGCTACAGTCTTTATTTAGTTAATTGGAGCCACATGACCTTATCTTGCCCTTTGAGGTGTCTCATCATTCTCAGGTTGGCTATGCTCTGGCCATGCCACAGCCCTGCATGTGTGTTCGATTTTCAGTTTCAACAGCTCCCAACACCTTTACATTTTTCTCTAGTAGTTTTATAGTTATGGGTATTTGATCCATAGTGAATTGATTTTATACATGTTAAAATAAAGTGACCAAACATCATTCTGCTGTATGTGAACATTCTGTTTTCTTAGTACAATTTATTAAAGAGACTATCTTTGACCTAATCTATATTTTGACAACTTTATTCAACATCAAATGACTGTAAATATGTGTTTTTACTTTTGGGGTCCTCTATCGTGTTCTATTGGCTTATGAGTCTATTTTTATGCCAGTATCATGCTGTTTTTGTTACTATGATCCTGTAGCATAATTTGAAATCAAGTATTGCAGTAGCTCTAGCATTGCTCTTTTTATTTGATTGTTTTAGCTATTTAGGGTATTTTGTCCTTTAATATTAATTTTGCACTGTTTTCTATTTCACTTATATTTTTGTAGGGATAATATTAAACCTACAGATTACTTTTAGCAGTATGGCCATCCATTTTGAATGGATAAATCTGATTGATTTATTGGTTTCATGTTCAGTGGGTACATTGTTCATATGTAGAGTGTTTATTGACTTTCAGGTGTGGATTTTTTATCCTGCTGCTTTGCAAAATTTGTTTTTCAAGTTTAAAAGCCTTTTAAAGGAATCTGTGGTGTCCTCAGAATATAGAGAACTCCAATATATATTTGTATCAATATGCAGAGACCTACTTTCGTTCTTATGATTAATTAAAGCTTAAGTTTGTCCTATCAATATGTTTGCATTAAGACTACATTTTTATGAAATAAAAATTTTTATACTTTTTCTTTGTGTTTGTATATATTTTTGTTGGTGATATTTATTTCAAAAACAGTAGAGTTAGCTCTTTTTATCTGATTTGACATTCTGTGTCTTTTGATTGGAGAATTAAGACCACTTACATGTAAAGTTAGTATTGAAAACAATTTAAAAATTTCTATTATATTTTCATTTTCTATGATACCAGAAATTAAAAATGTTTAATTTTTATTTGAGATGAAGTCTTGCTAACTCAATAAATTGCCCAGACATAGATACAGTTTACAGTTCTTCTGCCTTGTCTTCAACAGTACTGGGATTACATGCATGTATCTTCATAACCCACAATTGTTTGATACTAGCAATCAAAGCCAAGGCATGTTAATGCTAGCAAATGTTGTACTACTGAGCAACAGATGTCTTTAGTCGTATTTTGTCAGTCTATAATGTTTCATTATTTTCTAGTTCTTTTTTTATCTACCTTTCTAATGAGTCTTGTTCTTTCACGTTTTTATAGTTTCTATGTTTTTTAAAAGCTTATGTAATGGTAGCTTAGTGATCATAAATATCTTTAGTTTATGTATGAAAGTTTTTTTTTTAATTTAACTTTTGATTCTAAAGAATAGCATTGTCAATATAGTAATACAGCTTGGCAGGCATTTTACATCAGGGTCTAAAATACTGTACATCTTTCCTTTCCCTCCTGTCTTTTAAAATTTCTGCTGATAGATATTCAGTTACTTGATCAGTTTCCTTTTATTAGTTATTTAACACTTCATTCTCATAGCTTTTAATATGATTTCTCTTGTGTGATGGGCAGGACTTACTGTATGATGTGAGAAGGCATTTTTCTGGTTATACTTTTTTGGGGTTCTGTTTGCCTCCTTTGCTTAGATGTCCATATCTTTGCCAATATTTGGGGAATTTTCTGATATTATTTCACCGAATATATTTTCCAAGCCCTAACTCTGTAACTTGGTGTGCTTTCCTTTTCAGAAGCTTCATAAAATTACTCTCCTAATCACATTGCAGAGCTTTTGCATGCTCCCTTCGAAGTTTATTTTTCTTTTATAACCTTCAGAATATAATAATGCATCAATCTTGTCTTCAAGCTCTGAAATTTGCTTTTTCACTTGATGATGTCTGTTATCAAGGTTTTCTATTAAGATTTTTATTTCACTTATTGATTTTCTTGTCAGTTTTTAATTTTTATTAGTGTATGTTTCTGAGATGTAATGATCACATTCCTCTTGAGGAGTTGGTATCTGTATAGTACACATCTTTTTTTTATTTTAAAAAGCAAAACAAAAAAAGGATAGAAATGATACAGAATTTTAACAGAAGTAGGAAATTAACACTAGTCAATATATCACATATTTTATCTCAATTCTTTTTTATCTCATTTTTCCCTTACCCCTTTTTCACCTCCTTGTATTCCTATTCGCAAAAGTCTTCCTCTATATGTCCTATTTTCTAGCAGATACAAAAATAAAGTAAACAATTACTATGAAATCCATAACACTAGAAAGAATCATCACAGTTTTGATAAAAAACAGAAATAATGTAAACTAAATAATTTCCAAAATTGATAGTAGCAAAATTTATTAAGTAAAAAAAATGTTAAAATGAAAGTCAAAATAATATTAAAATATCAAGCTGGGCGTGGTGGTGCACGCCTTTAATCCCAGCACTCGGGAGGCTGAGGTAGGCGGAGCATTGTGAGTTCGAGGTCAGCTTGGACTACAATACCAGCGCAAGACCGGCCTGAGCTACATAGTGCGACCCTGCCTCAAAAAACTAGGGCCAGGAGTTTGGCTCAGTGGCTTAAGCACCTGTCTGGCAGGCGCAAGGTTGTGAGTTCGATCCCTGGTGCCGCAAAAAAAATAAATAAATAAAAATAAAATAAAATAAAATATCAAAAGGGTGAAAACAGGGAAAGCAAGAAAAAGGTGGAAATTGAAGGCCATAATCAACGAATGTAAAAGAGAATAAAATAATTTGAGCATTAGCAGAACAAGAAAAAGAAGAAAGTAAGAAAAAGAAATTATTGAAGATAAAAATATTTAAAATAAAAGAATGAAAAGAAGAAATATATATATATATATATATCTTCATAAACTAAAGAGCTAATATAAAAATGTCTTAATTAAAAATTAAAGCATTGTCTTTGTTGGGATGACGGAACTTGTGGACAGTGTGGATATTTACTCCTTATGCCATTATGCACTGCTTTTTTTGTCTTCTTTGGCTATGTGTCACTCCTAGGAGAGAGAAAAAAGCTGTGTGTTATGTTGTGTTGCTTACCCAAGCTGACAGCTTCAGTTGTATGGGATTGGAGCAGATGAATAACTGTCAGCTTCCCTACTTGCTGGCATGAGTAAGCATGGAATATCAAGGTTAGTCAGCTGCAGATTACTCTAGCTGGATTAGCTTGAGGCAGTCCCATGCCCTGGCAGACAATGTGCTCAGTCGTGCATTGGATCTTGTACACCCTTTCAGAAGCTCACTCAGAGAGCAGAGCACAAACTGCACTTGGTGGGGAATGCCATACTAACTGCCATTTCTCTGCAAAATCCTATAACTTTTTAAAACACTCACCTCAATCATGAACACCTGTTCTTTCTTCCTACCTTCCTCAGCTGATGATGCAATTTATTAATCTTAAAGGGAAAATGAACTACATATCCTTCTGGATCTTCAGTATGAATGCCACTGCATATAATTTTCAGTGGACTTGCTGCTTTGAGCCACAATGAAAGACAATGGGTAGGGCAGTGTGGCAATATTTTCTATGATTTCCAGAGTAAAGGAAATTATAAGTATTTATGTTTCTGAAAGCAGCAGCTAGGTGCTACCTTCACAAAACCACTCCCTTTAACATCATGATGCTTCCATGACTAGAAACATAGAACATTTGTTAAGCACCATCTTAGGATATAGTTCCTGACTTACCAATGTTCAGAATGCCTTTATGTTCCAGATGTTCATGTTAATTCTTATCAACAGTGCCTCTCCCTCCTTCTGTTTACATACTATCTCCTCTCTCATTCTGCCATGGAATTGCATGCTTCGAAGTGATAATTGCCTCTCTTCCAATAACCAGAGTCCCTGAGTCTCTCCAAAGCTTTGTCTATACAATATTTAACTGTGATATTTTCCTTCTTGAGTAGTGGTGTGTATGTATACATGTATGCATGTATTTTTTTATTTTAAAAAGTATATAATAGAATAAAACCAATCAAAACAAACTTGTGTAAGAGATACAGGACTTCAAAACAATATGTAATCTACAGTAATTACCATAATGCCTTTTCATGTCTTCAAAATAGTTGCAGATAACTTCAGACATAGTAAAAATCAGACAGAACAGAATAGAATAGAAACAATAAAAACAAAACAACGAATGTGATAAAGGACTTCAAAACAAGCCAATAGTAAATCCAAAACTGCTACCATAATATATTTTGCTATCCTTGAACTAGCTTCTCCTGCCATGGGATTTAACATAATCAAACAAAACAAAAGAGAATAAAACCCAACCCAACAAAACAATGGAAATGATATAGGACCTCAAAAGAAGATCATAGAGAACCAACAATGGCTGCAACCCTCGGACAGAGATCCCCTTAGATGACACATCGCTTAGCGATAGCCTCTGAACCTATGATCAGACCACTGGCCCTAGGCCTGCAATGTTAGTGAAACATCAAAGCACCACAGACATCCAGTTGCATTTCACCTTGATAGCTATCATCATAGCCTGTATTTCTCCAGAAAAGCCTGGTCGCTTATGGGGTGGTGGTGGTGGTGACGGTGGTACTTCTTGATTGCCAGAGGTGCGCTGAAAGGGGCTGGGATCTAGCTGTTCCCAGTCTGGCAGTGGCCCTCACACGGCACTGGTTCCAAGACTGGACTTCTTCGCTGCTGTGGCCATTGTTCTCTCTAACCCCTGTCTGTGAATGGCCTTTGTATGTATTTCAAGAAGCAGAGAAACTAAAATGTACTCCTTGCTTCTTAATCTACTGTCTTAGCCCACTTATGTAAAACTTGTTAATCTATTTCCTTTTCTTTAGAACCATTACTCAGACAAATAATGCATTTATTCATTTTCTCTGATCACTAAACCCCATGATCTAGGTAAACTTGCCATGTTCAACTCTACTGAAATTAATGAAAATATTTATCAAATGGAAGGGAAATCTGCTTTAAAAAATACATAATTCTGAGAAGATAACCTAAATTTAGACCAAGAATAAGTTGAGAGCTATTAATGCAGATTTAAGTGAGGTATAAAGCATTTATCACAATTTATTTTCCTTTTATAAAGTGTACAACACAAATATATTTTATAAGAATGTAACAATTTGATTTAAAGATAAGGTTTAAGCAGACTGAAGTACAATATTCAAGAAAGGGCAGCAAGAAAGAACTTAGGAATAAGGAAAAAAGTTCAGATCTACACAGTTACTGAAAGGTCAAACAAATGTGAGAAATATGTCTCATGTATTTAAGTCTAACAGAGTAGTGCATAATAGCTCCCAGAAACACCAGGTCCTGAGATTTAATGGAAGACATAACATTTATTACAAACGCAGTGACCAGTCACTACATAGCTTTCAAGCGCTGATTAAAATCCTAGCAACAGCAAAGGAAAAAGCCTTTACCTATTTCCTAGTTCACTAAAAATTGAAATTTTTAGTAGACTAAGAAAGATAGGAAATAAACAAATGAAATTCAAGTGATTGCAAATATGAAAATCAGACAGTTGCTGAGTCTGAAAGGTAGATTAATCAGAGACTGGCACTGGAAAGAACTGGGAAGCTAAAATGTTAGGAATAATCTTGGGTAGAAATGCCTGTACTTTTCTGTTAGTGTTCTTCAGAGTGTAACTCTGAGTGCCAGTAGCTAGAAGTATGAGAAAATGATTGTGAATTTAAAGCAGAAAACCTGCCCAGGTTTCACTCACAAACACCAGCTTATGTTTTTCAATCAGTAGAGGTGTATGATGTGTGATGAAAAATAAGGTGCATGTTTACTTTTTAAAAATCTATTACAGGAAAAGATACATTACCATTACCACTCCCTCCAAATATCCACTATCATTCCAAGCACACATATCCTGCCATTCTTGATGCACTGAGACAGTTCTGGAAATCGTCTTTCATGAGTTGTCCAGGCTGTTTCAATGTCCTGAATTTATTTAAGACATTTATGTTTCATCATCATTTTGGCTTTGGGAAAGATCCAGAAGTCTCAGGGTGCCAAATCCTGTGAATAAATTGGAGGAGAACACTCTACAATGCTTTCAAGAATCTGCCTTTCCATTGGATGACACTCAGCTGCAATATTCACTGATTTTTATAACGCCTCCTAAAGACACTCACAAAGGAAGACTTTCAGAACTACTTCAGAAAGTGATAATGATGGAATAAGTATGCTTGAGACAAGTGTGAGTATTTTGAGAGAATCATGACAATGTGTTTTTTTACTGTAATGAAATTTTAAAACAAAGATTTACTATATATAGTGACCATATTGTATATAGAGATACTAAATACTTTTAAAATATTAGTAGAAATCATAAAAAATTATTTCAGTATTATGTCCCACATTCAGCCATTGGAACAGATCTTGTAATCCAAGAATCTTGCCAGATCCATTCACATCAAGAGACAACAAAGTAGTGTAATGAAAACATGATATTAAAGATGTCCTGTGCTGTCATTATTCTGGGTGGTCAGGAACAGGTGGGTAGATGGATTACAAGCTTCTGAACTTTCTTTTACCAAACCTATGGCTCAGGGAATTATTAGGAGGCTATTTAAACTTACAAATAAGAACAAAGTCTATCATGAAGCCCTTAGGAAAGACTATGAAACAAGATATACATAAAATGATTCAGCTCATATGACAATTCTAAATTCACATGCCTCCTGTCATATTAATGGCACATTTTAGAGGTTAGTTTGGATTTCTTTTCTTCATAGCTATAGTAAGTTATCATTACCCTAAGCACTGAGCATGCCAAGCAGGTCAAGATAAGATTAAATGGGAACAATTTGAAGATATCAGAGGAAGACAAAAAAATTAACAGGATTAAGTGAACAAAATAGTGAATATTCATATACCTAAAATGGATCCAATTGGTTAAATATGAATGATTATTATTATTTTAAAATTCAGAAGAATGCATGACCATTGAAAACACAGGAAAAGAGTAGTTTTGCAGAAGTACTAAATGAAAATATTGACCATTGCACTAGATTTTCATGGCAATGACAGAATACCTGAGAAAACCAACTTAAAGGAGGAAAGGTTTATTTTGGCTTATGGTTTTAAAGTTTCAGTCCAAGATCAGCTATCTTTGGGTCTGAGTTTGGGTTTCAGGTAAGGTAGGAATATTATGATGGTGGCAGAAAACTATGGAGGAGAATATTGGAGAGGAGGCTGCTCAACTGATTAGAGTCAATTAAGGAGAGAGAGAGAATGAGAGAGAGACAGAAATAGAGAGAGGGAGACAGACAGAGACAGAGACAGAGACAGAGACAGAAATACAGAGAGAAAGAGAGAAAGAGAGAGAAACAGAGACAGAGAGAGACAGAGAGAGAGAGAGATCCAGGGACAAAATCTATAATCCAAAGGCCCCAAGTCACTTATTTGCACCAATTAGGCTGCACCTGTTAGTTTCCACCACTTTTTAATTGCACCAGGAGCAGGGGAACAACCATTAAGTTTTGGGAAACATGTGATACCCAAACTAGAACAACCATGGAGAATTAGTTATGTAAACTGATTGGAAGAATAAAATACTGAAATATGAGTGAGTGAGTGAGCACAGCAATATTCAGAGATATCATCAGATAGTGATAAAGATGCAAAATTCTTAGCATATATTCCAGTGGTAGAATTTATGATCTAAGATAATAAAGGTTCTTGATGTGCAAAAGCAGTTATATAAATTTTACTTAGATCATGCCACAGAAGTTTAAAAACATGAAGCAAAGATGCAAAATACTGAAAGCTTTCATAACTAAAACACAGAGCTATATAGAGTGAAACAAAGAACTGTTTTTTTAATACCATAACATAAATGAGTTATGAATGAGTTTGAGTGTTTGTTAATTATGTACAGAGATTCTGACCAAAAATATGAAAATCTGGATCAAGAAAAAGATTATGTTTTACATACAAGCATGTTTATTGAGATAACATCCCATGAAAGAGTACCTGTATTTTGAATATTTAGAAGTGTTCTATCAGTTTTTCCATTCTAACAAGGATATTAATATTTATTTTGAAATTATATATATGTACAATAATTCATGAGTATACCAGACAAATAATAAAATTGAGAAAATGTAATCATTGGAATTATAGATACAATTATATGCATATATAAACTAACAAGTAAATATTATCTATAAAATTATACAGAAAATTTTAGTGTTAGAGAAGAAAAATTTTCATCACTTATTGGTTTCAGTAGAGACCCAATGATTCAGGGTTGAGTATTTAGTACAGAACCAATGTGAGCACATTCTTCTTCATTGCCATCAGTTATGTTTTCCTATATAAATTATACTTACTAATTTACTAACATTTTTAGTCCATAAAATTCTAAAAAGTTTGTGATTCTACTTGAATTTGCTTGTATTTGAATGTCTAGTTTTGTGATCTACTCAGTAATGAGAAAATATGTATCCTAATTTTTTATGTAATCTGTTCCAAATAGACAAGCAGATAAGCATATCTTAGATTCATATTATCAAATGAAATTATGGAAGCTTGTTAAGCTTTTTGCCTAAGATGTTTTCCTTAAATAATGAAAAGAAACCATTTTTAAACTGATGAGAAAAACAAAGCAATAAAGAAGTATAATAAAACTCAAAGTTATCATGAAGTTCTAAGCTATTTTCTAAAGGCATTTTTGAAGTTTTTAAAGTCTTAGACAGTTTCAAGGATTTCAATAGAGCAGAAAGGATAAAATGTTGGTTTCAGAATTGTCAATTGTCATCCTACAGTCTCTTTTTTACCATGTCTCCTGCAATGTTGCACTCATAGGACTTTAAAATATCACGATATTTCTTGTCAATTGGCAAGATGAGAACTGGGTCTCGTACAGTCACTAAGAAACTACTTAACATTAATGCAGAAGACTACATATGATAATTAGCAATTAAACTTTTAGAAAATAAACTGGTTTCTCCTAAAAGGGGTCCTGCAGAAATCCTCTATGTAGGAAGAACTTAATGAAATTATTTTCATACACCAGAAATTTAACTATGATTCTTTGATACAATCATTTGTATTTCAGTGTGCCATATATACCTATAAATTTGAAGACACATTTATATGTAATTAGGTACTGAATAATATTTGTGTATTACCTACAATACACTGCATCATAACTGTTTGTAATTTCAAATTACATACTGTTACAATATTGGATCACATCATTTAAAATACATTTCAATAAATATCTGAATTATTTGTTCATAAAAATATTCCAGTTAAGTTTCACGATATCTGGGAAAGATACTTTGACAACTATAAGTTGTATATGATCAAGGTTTTGATATAAACTGTTTGATTTTTTAAAAATCTGAAATTTAGTCACTTTCAGGGATCTCAGACTTACAGGTTAATATTCTTTCTCCTTTGCATGAACATATATGCACTAGGTGTGACAAAAATTTTAAAAATTATTACATCGAAAAGTCTATCGTGATTAGGCCTCCTTGCTTTATTCTCTCTCTCACTTTGAATGCACTTATCTCATCATTCTTGAGGTTTTCTGAAGCAACCCTGTAAGTCTATTTATTTTGAGTAATTAGTTGTTCCCTCACAGCTGCATGGATGTCCCTGGTTCATTCAAAGTGTTTGTATTTTGAGGTCATTTTGACTTTGGGAAAGATTCAGAAGTCCTGCCATGCCAGATCTAGTGAATAAAGTGCATGAGAACACACTGTAGTGTTTTTATGAGCCTGCGTTTCTGTTTGAAAGGGATTCTGCAACAGCACTTCCTATATTTAATTCCATCTGGTAAAGACTCACAAAACAGTATTTCCAGGACAGCTTTAGCAAGTGGCAAGAAATATGGGACCAGTGCATTTGAAGTAGTGGGGATTAATAACAATGTGCCTCTTACAGTGGTAAAGTCTTAATTTAGATATAGTCAATATATATTTCAATTGTATTCCATACATATTAATTCAGGAAAAGTACCCTTTTATTCTGTAATCAGTAACATAAATTCTAGACAACATTAACCTGTGGAATGAGCATTCTATTACAGAGCTATCTATTTAATTTATACTTGTTTATAAATAGTCATTTTAATATTTAGGAAAGCATTATAAATATTTTCTCCTAAAACATTAAACTAAGAATGTGAAATGTTAGATTTCCCATATGCATTTTCTATTTTAAATAAGTTCGTAATTCTTATTGTTGATAAATTTTCTAAGTGTGAGAGTCAGTTAAGTGTTATGCAATACCCATTTACCAAAGTTAAATTTGGCAGTAGATATATGATTCTTAGGTAAAGTATCTTTCTAAAATCTTCTGGTGACTTTTGTACAGTAAATTTTACAGAGAAAAATGTGATCTAATATCCTGGTTAATTCTTGAAGCAAATATGGACATAGAACTATTTGATTGCTTGAATGTAATTATCATCTTTAAATTTAAGGGATTTCAAATGACAGTAATAGTTTTTGTCTGCTTATATTCATAAATTTGTGTCCTCTTCTCCCATAAAATATTGGTTTTCCTACTATGATGAATAGAATACAAAAGAAATTCTGATATATGACCTCTGGTACCAGACCCAAAAGGCATTATTATACCCAACCTGATTTTGGATTGTTGGTTCTGTAGAAAGTCAGACATCACTGATTAAAACAAACAAAGACAGACCCCAGAATCCCAATAGAGGGGAATAATTAGGGGAAAAAGTTCTAGTCTAGAAAAAAAAATCAGTTTGCCAAAGATATGACTGAATCCCCTAGTTTCCGCTCAGGCCTTCACTGTGGTCCTCGTTGTCATCTTACTGCAAGTCCAGGAGGGAATCCGAGCAAAAATTGTGCAACTGAGGCTTTCCGACCTTTCTGACCAAATGAAATCTTGGCATGCGATGAGTTAAACCTTTTCCAAAAACTATTGTTTAGGATACTGTTTATAGTCATTATTATAACAATCAACATCATGAACAAAAAGTTACATACAAATATTATGATTATATGAAAATGTACAGACAACAAAAATATTTATTTTCTTCTTCTTTTTATTAAATATCTTGAGAGCATTGCAGATACACATGCAATTATAGGAAATTATTCAAATAGAACCCAGGTACTTTTCTAGCTTCTTACAGTGCTTAAAGCTAAAAACTAAGATCCCTAATTATGTGCTGCAACAAACCTAGTTTGTCAAGAATACTAAGGAAAAATGTTAGAACTAAAAACTTCATAAAGTTAAAATCTGAGTAAATGAGCTCAGCAGTGAAATAGTGGGGGTAAAGGAAAGAATGAATGAGTCTAAAGATCAAACAATGTAATCAAATCTGAAAAACAGAGAATGTGCACAGATACTCAACTTACGAATGGACTAAGTTCCAATATATTCCTTCTAAATTTTCAGTTTTGTAAGTTGAAAGTGCACTTAATACAACCCGTAGAACAGTATAGCTAAGCTAAACTCAAACATTCTCAAAACGCTCACCTTAACTTACAGTTGGGCAAAATGATCCAATATGAAACTCTTTTCATAATACAGTGCTGGATAATTCATGTAATTTGTTGTGACTATGATAGAACATGAAAACACCAAGCACTGTATCTAAAATTTCAGGAAACACAGGGCACACTGTACAGTGTCAGCCGTTCATACCCTTTAGATGACATGGCTGACTATGAGCCGTGGCTCATGGTGACTATGATGCTACCCAGCAGCACCAGAAATTAACCCCTCGACCTGCCACTAACCAAGCAATAGACCAACACTCAGCATTTAAGGGATGATTTTCACTAAACACTGTAAAGTCAAAAAATTGTAAGTTTAATCAATTTAAATTGGTAACTGTCCTGTAAAAAAGATAACACAGTCAAAACAACACAAATGAAAGGATAAAGTGGGAGAATTGCCCATCTTGAACTCTTTTAAATATATGTTTTAAATCACTGACTAGAACAGAGCTTGGTAGGATGAATTAGCAAACATGAACTAACTTATTCTGCCTAAAAGAAACTCACTTTAAATATAAAAGGAGTAGGTTGAAAGGGAAAATATGGACAAAGTATAACATGCAGATATTAATTGTATAAAGTACTGTCATTCAAGCATTGTAGATATTTGCTAGAAAAAATGTATACACTGTAGTAACAAGATCTTTTGGTTCCTAACTTTTGGTTCCTATCTTTTGTATACTTCATATTCAGCTGAGAGCTTTCCACAGCATATCTGCATCACATAATTTTCCGATTCCTGTTGAAATGCCTTCACTGAATTCACAAGAATGTACTCATCTCTCTAGAAACATTGACCAAACGACGAAGTGTTTGATATTAATGCACAGCAGGACATGTTCAAAAAAATCATCTAAGAGAATGTAAGTGAATGTTTCAGATGCAAAATTTGGAATGGCAAATATTGGGCCATTAGTAGAGCAACAAGTAAACGAGCAACCATAGCTTCTCTTTACCTGTCTCCTCCTTCCTGTAGTTTCAGTCTTTTCTGGAATGATAAATTTCAAAAACTACCAGCAGGCAGTTTTTGTCTTTGCCTTTGCTTTAAGCAAATCACAATCTATAACATAACCATACTGTTAGAGGTATTTAGATGTCTAGATCGATAATATTTGTATCAGCAGGCTATTTTCAAGTTTATTTAATTAGTCATGATTTAATATTTTAAAGAAAAAATTACAGTATTCTTAGTTATTTATGATTCCAAATGCTCATGCTTGCAGTAATAAGTGCACATTTTTCAATCTGTTTTTTGTATTTTTCAGTCTTGTAGCATTTCAAAGTATTAAATATAAAAACTTTCTTTTGTTCATAGTCAAGTGTGAGATGTGAATTTATACCTTCAAAGGAAATGAAAATATTTTTCATGTAGACTTATAAACATGCAACAATTCAGTTCTATAATAATTAATGACACACTAATTTGGGATGTCATAATTCTTATTCCATATATTCAGTTGTCCAAGACTACAGCTATGCGAAAGTCAAAGTAAAATTTGGCCACTATGATCTGAGGAAACTTCAATCTACTTGTGCTTTATGAAAGCATATAGTACTGTTTTGACTTAAAATTTACCAATGAGAGCAGAAAACAATGATTAAAAATTATTGGAAAAATTACTTTCATTTATATGCAAATATTACCTTCATGTATTATACCAATATTAGTTTTTAAATGTACATTTGCACTTTATCTTCAAATTAAAGCAAACAATTTTTTTTGAGATAGGGTCTTGCTGTGTGGTTCAGGTTGGGCTTGAGCTCATTTTGTAGCCCGGGCTGGTCTTGAAGTCACAACAATCCTCCTGCCTCAGCCTCCCGAGTGCTGGAATTACAGGTGTGTGTCACTATGACCTGCTACAAAATTTGTTTTCTATTGTAACATAGGCCTTTGATTATAACACTTGACAAGCAATATAGTATATGATAAGCCACAACTTTCTATTTATTTGCTACAAGGAAATTTTTTAAAATACTGAAATGGCAAATAATAAAGGTAAAATCCCATTTATGTCTTGTTCTGATTTGACTGACATAACCACACTTTGATAAATGAACTAGTAACATCCTAAGGAGTTTGTAATCTTAATTTATCTCCCCTTTACACTCCTAAAGTTATAAGATAATGGATGTATTTGTTCAGGGCAAATGTGTGTTTTATTACTATTGCAGTATAATTAACATTTTTGTGTCAATGGTTTTCTGTCATTGTGTGGGAGAGATAGTGTCTATGACTCATAAATGGTATAGATACAATTTTTCTTGATACATTGGCATTGTACCAAGGCCAATGTTCAATTTCCTCATATAAGAAGAATGGATTGAGTGGGTAATTATAGAAAACCAAAAAAAAAAAAAAAAACTAAAAAAAATTACAGAAAACTAATCATCATCAATTTGTTTTGACAATATGAAGAATACTAGCATAGAATTACACTTCCTCAGATAACGGAGGTTTGTTTCAGTTTTGAGAAAAAAAATTACTACTCCCACAGAAACTACATGGTTAATTTTTAATAATTTTACTAATTTATATATAGCCTCAAAAAATTTAATCTTATTTAACTATTTTTCAGTGTAATTTCATCTTTGAAATTCAATTATTCAGAAAATGCCTAAATTACTGGTTAGCTATTTCAACACATTTTTAAAATTAATGTAATATATTTAAATTTATTTTCCAAATTACTATGATGCTGTATATTGATTTTACCTCAGCAAATAATATTGAGCATTAAATAAATGCTGAGAATACCCCCTCCTTTCTTGAATCGTAACTTTACAATTATAAAGCGGTAGCTAGCTTGCTACATAGGTGGATGGAAAATTACTGCACATTATTAAACAGTTGTGTATTATACAAGATGACAAATAATATTTCATATGACCCTAGTCATTACTATCGTATTTATAGACATATTGATACACATTTCTTTCTCTCAGCCAAGACGTGGGACAGGTTTTCGCCTGGGGGGACCAAGAAGGAAACTGCGCATTGCAGGTGCTGAGACCACTGCTGTTACTGCCGCAGCCCGTAGCTCTCCTCTGGATGGAAAGATAGTTTCAATAATCCCAGCACTCGGGAGGCAGAGGTAGGCGGAGTGTTGTGAGTTCGAGGCCGGCTTGGGCTACAGCGCGAGCGCAAGGCCTGCCTGAGCTACATAGTGCGACCCTGCCTCAAAAAAACCAGGGCCGGGAGTTTGGCTCAGCAGCTTAAGCGCTTGTCTGGCAGGTGTGAGCCTGGGAGTTCGATCCCCGGTGCCACACACACACACACACACACAAAAGAAAGGCAAAGGTAGAAATTGTTACAATTATTTCCTCTGATGTCTAATCTTCTAGGTACTGCCACTGGCAGAAAAGAACCAGAATCAAGTTGATAATGAAACCTGGGTACAATTTTCTCAAAATGTATCACCCAGTGCGTAATTTGTTCTTCATTTTTAATTTTATTAGTACATTTGCAATGCATGATGATTGCATTCATTGTAGGGAATGCCTACACATACACGATGTATTTCAATTCCTTTTTTTCATATATATATATATATATATATATATGGAATATATTAATTTCTCATATATATGTTTATACACACATATATGTGTGTGTATATATGTGTGTGTGTGTGTGTGTGTGTGTGTGTTCGTTGAGCAGTTGGAAAGTTGTGATATTACAATGCAAGCAGTAAGACTTGTGTTACTCTGGTTTTATTGCTGTGAGAAAATCAATTTAAAGAGAAAAAGTGTGGGTACTGTTGGGACCCTAGGTAGGATTAGATTCAGGAACTGGGCCCCTTTAAGTAGAAACAGCCTCTGCATCTTGGCAAGCCCGCCTCTGTGCCTTTACTCTGAGCTGACGATCTGCGGTGCTGACACCTGCCCCTGTGCAGGCAGCACCGTCCTCCTAGTGCAGGTGGCCATGCCTGCCCAGTTCCCCTCTTAGTCCCCAAGACCAAACCCCAGTCAAGTGTCAACCCTCAATAAGGTGGAGTCAGGGCCCCTGCCCCATCAAACAGGATTGCAGCTCCAACTTCAGCGGCGCCCCTGTTCTGGTTGCCCCCATTTCTCTGTTGTGACTCTTACCACGCCTGCAACAAAATTACCTTCCTTTTGCATCGGCCTTTCATTCTGACTCCTTTTCTTCTTTCCAGGTCAGAGAGAAAGACAAGCCTGGCAAGGATAAGTCTGGGGATCCCTACACCCCAGACCCACCAAATATAACAACAACAGCAACAAAAAAAAAGCTTACTTTGGATAATGATTTCCTTCCATGATCAGCTGGTTTCACTGTTCTTTGGCGCAGCATCATAGGAGGCTGTGACAGTGAAAAGGTGCTCACCTCATGGAGGTAGGAAGTAGAAGAAGAGAACTAGAGGGGAAGGAAGGGAAGGCAAGGTCATGCTCCTGTGAACCAATCCCTTAGTACAGCCACTACCTCCAGCTTCCACTGCCTCCCTATAATGCCATCAAATTATGAATCCATCAATGGATGAATCACTAGTGAAGTCAGAGACCTGAAAGTCCATTTACCTTCCAAAAGTCCATCAACTGACAAGCAGGCCTAAAGCATATGCGGGGAACATTTTGAGATCCAAAGCACAAGCTTTTTAAAAATTGATAACAGTGCTGAACTATGAAAAACTATTGTATTGAGCAGATTGGGAAGATTTTCAGCAATTTGGCAAATGTATTTTTTCCTTAAGCTTGATTTCTCTCTTTCAGGTACTAACATCATTCTTAGTATAATGGATAAAATCTCTCATTTCTCTAAGGTTCTGTTTATTTTGCTCCATTATTTTGTCTGTATTATTCATATTGCATAACCTTTACTGTCAAGTTCACTGACTCTTCTATTAATTTAGTTTGGACACCCAATAATATTCAAATTCAGAATTTCAATTTTTGAAAAATAATTGATCTTTATTGAGATTTAGTGTTTCGTGAGACAGTGTCACCATACAGTCTTTTAATTCTTGCATATTTTTTCTTCTAAGTCTCACAGAGCAATCTTTTCACAGATAATTTCTATCATTGCCTTGTTTCCTGAGTATATTACCCTTCAACTTCCTTTTTGCTGTTGAAAACTAGGTAATGTACTTTATGAATTCTAGGAACTGATCTCTGCTGTCTTTGAGACTTAACAGCTGTTGTCAACATTCTAAACTTTTATTTTGCTATTGAGGCACCACCTTATTACTGAGCTGAATTATAAAATAGGGTGTCCAGTGTATCAGGTAATATGCTATGTACTCCCAAGTCCTCATATACTTTTGATGGGGCTGAGTTACTGGTTTATTATTGGTTTGTTGTCTGGCAATGTGAGTGCTGTGCCCACCCAGGAGTGGAGCCTACATACAGTGTAAGGGAAGGCGAGTCTTCCTCTTGTTCGCTTCCTCTTCTGCCTCTCTCTCTCTCTCTCTCTCTCTCTCTCTCTCTCTCTTGCCAGTGCGCCTTGTGGCTTGCAGCCACCATGAACAGTACACCCACCACCCCATGCTGACTTGGAGCCAACTAACGGACTGAAACTCCCGAGAAGCTGTAAGAATAAACCATTCCTTCCCTAATATTTGGCATCAGGTATTTTGTCTCTGCAATGAGTAAAAAGTAACCAAGACATCCTGTATATTGCACAGTTACTCTCAAAGTGAAATCTCAGCCCTACACAGCTAGGTGGGGGACTGGAGCCCCGGTTGCTTAGCTGTACTCATGTGGAGTTAGCTTTGAATGTGAAGCTGAATATACTGAGAAATGATGGTGGGCATCTTCTCTCAATGGGATACTGCATCTCTCAACTAGAGGTGAGGGCGGTAGAGAAAGCCATGCACCACCTGAGTGGACTTTCGGTTTTGCTAATCTGGCCTAAACTAGGCACTGTCACTAAAGAGCTGTAGACTTTCACTGTTCTTACCTAGATTAATTATACTTACTTTGAATACATGCTTCTTCATGTCTTGCATATTCTTAGAAAAAAATTTTCAGGGACTCTTAAAGCAAATTTGCTTACTAGTTT
This sequence comes from Dasyprocta punctata, assembly GCA_004363535.1. Taxonomy (NCBI): domain Eukaryota; kingdom Metazoa; phylum Chordata; class Mammalia; order Rodentia; family Dasyproctidae; genus Dasyprocta; species Dasyprocta punctata. Next base: position 15,859 of record RJWM01007514.1, on the reverse strand, counting down.
TTAAGATTGTCTGGCAGTTTCAGCTGATTTCATTGAGATTCTATAATTCCTCCAATTGTTATTAAGAAAACACTCCCCAATAGCATAGTTGCATCTGCTTTTTTGCTGAAATTGTATAAAATCATCTATGAAATAAAAATAAGCTGAAGCTAATACAAATGGTCTAATACAAAAGATGATCTCTGCCATCTAAAATATTGTGTTTAATGATAATCATCTCCCTTTGTTTTATATTTTATAATGTAAAGACAAAACAAAAACAAATATTTTAGTTGTGTTAAAACTACCAGAAAAGCTGGAAATGATACAAAAAAATTCCATGTAGGGTGGAGTTAAAAAAATAGTAATTGTTACCAAGGGAATTAAACACGCATTATTAAAGATTTGCTCTGATACTTTCATCTTTATTCAACTCATGAACGATTCCTTTTATCATTACTGAGGTCTACAAGTGAAGCCACTTGAATCCACGGTCATTTTCATTAAGTACAATTGCTTTGAAGCAAAATCTGTTTAGCTGGCCACAAGTAAAAATTGCCTTTTGCTGTAAATTATTTTGAATGTGATTTATATAATCTTCAGACAAACATATTTCTGAGAGGCATGCAAAAGTTGCACTTGACATCATGTTGAAAGGCTAAAATTCCCTTTGATTTTATTGTGAGAGAGAAAAAAATATTTTATGATCTATTTAGCAGGTGATTTATTCTTTTACTGGGTTAGAGCTCCCCTATGTGGCTATTTTGTTGAGCACCAGTAAGGGCTTACCATGAATATATTGCAATTAAACAAACTAAATACACAGATTTTTTTCTAACATAGATACACTGATGTAATCACCTTCTAATCATTTCAGGATTCATAGAAAGAATTATTTTTCTTTTAATGAATTAAAATGCTTGGGAAATTTTCATTGAATAAAATTCAAATGAGGAAATAAAATTAAATGTTATATACTATATATTAAGTAAATTTATGCCCAAGTCACTATACACTCATTTCTCATACTTCATCAGACATTAACATTTGAAATATTTTTTCCCTAAGAAATTTTGCATCTTTTCATTTAATCATTTATCTTTATAAAATTAATATGTACACTTTTACGGGTAAGAAAGCTTAAAGAAATGATGTGGTCAACAATATACTGAAAATTTAGTAGGGAATATAATTCATGTTAACAAATGTGAAATAATTCAGGTGAATACTGGCAAAGATTTTTTTTTTTTTTTTTGGCTTGACCTAACTTTAGTCAAAAGAGGTATAATCTTCTGCTAGGTCTCTTTGTGGAATTCCTTGTAAATTTGTTTTACAATAGTGTATTGTACATTTCAAAAAGTTATAAGAATATCTTCTGAAAGTTTTAGTATGGAAAATGATAAATATTTATCTAGAGATGCTTAACCTGATTTGAAAGTATTCTTGCATCAAAATATTACCTTACTCAATTATAGTATATATCCTTAAAAATTTTGTAGATGTGTCTGTTATAAATAAATGTAATTTAAGTAAAATTTTTAAAGGTTTTTGAGACAGATCCTTGCTATGTAGTCCAGGCCGGCCTCAAACTCGTAGTCCAGCCTCCAAAATTCTGGGATAACAGGCGTGCACCACCATGCTCAGCAGTAAATAATTCTTGATTCAGTTTTTGCAAAGATTTTTGTTTAATTGTTTTAGTAAATATCTTCCAACCTTTATTTCTAATCAATATCAATATCAGATGGATTTTTCATTTACACAGTTCCTGACCAGTGTCTAATCAGGCTGGATTGTTTTTAGCAAGAACAATCCTAGCTTTGCTAAACCAGAATTCTTCTTACTGCTGAAGTTTTGTTTCATTAATTTTTCATCCTCTAATACCTTTGATGCTAATTCCTTGCTGTTAATTTATACTTGCTCCTGTTGGTGCTGCATTCACAGTTGGGCTTACTTTCTCTCCTTACCTACAAGGATAAACCTGTTGCAGTGATTTCTAAAGGTACTGAATAAAGTGTTCCATACAGGAATATGGATGACAAGTGTCAATGAGAAATATTTTTCTACTAGGACACTATAAACTGTGATGAGAGAAGTAAAATTTGAGTTTATTTTTCAACATAGTTGGGATATTTGAGTCCAATGGGATATTTTCATCTGAGTAAGTGGTAAAAGTACAACTAAAATTAAGCAATATTGCAGGGTATATTTGAAAAATCAATATCTAAAAATTATATCAGACATTGGATCAGGGAAGAGGACTAGTTTTGCTTTATGAATAAATTTCATAATTTATATGAATTTTGCATAATTTTTATATTTATTAGAACATATCAAAGGTAAAATGAAGATTCATCTTACAGAGACAACTTATTTTTACAACTCTTGGACAATGAATATACTTGTTCAATGATTCAACTGTTCTAAAAATATTTAGAAACCATTTTAAAATATTAAGCTATAAAATGAACTATTCTAAAATACTAATATTGTTTGACAAACAATACAAAAAGTATTTCTTATAAAAGAAGTGGGAACAGCTTGAAAAGAATCTGAACATAAAAAAAAGCACAAGAAAATATGAACACCATACTTCAGTAAAATAAAAACAAGAGACTTCAGTGAAATAAAAAATAATGGATACTGAATGTTAAAGACAGTTGCAGCTATCATATACATAAGGTTGGACTTTGTATTTGTTAATATTTTGCTGCTGGAACAAAATATCTGATAAATGCAATTTAAAGGAGAAAAGGTTTACTTTGTCTCATGGTGTGGTTGGCTGGCTCCATGTCAGAAACATAAAGTCAGAATAGTGAGGTAGAAGAAAGTTGTTTCACTCATGGCCTTTGGGAACGAATAATGAGAGAAGAACCTGAAAATAAGAAGTCAGTGACCAAAGGTAGTTCCCAAGGTTTGAGAGACCTACCCAGACGCATCCAGAAATGTGTTTCACTAATCCCTGGCATCTTTCAAACCAACCATGCTGATAATCAAGTATAACCATCACAACTCCAGTCCTTGTCAATTTGACATTCAATAACATTTTCTTAAACTGTACTTAGTCTCTGAATACAGATTATAACAAGGTCACAATTCCACCTAATGTGATAAAACTATCCCACATACAATCAAGAGCTCACTAACTACTTTCCCAAAATTTCAACTGTTCCAGCGTTGCCCAAAAATTCAAATGCTAACATCTTCTTTAAGACTCAAGACAACATCTTAGCTGTGCATCCCCTATAAAAAATTTTAAAAACAATTTACATGCTTCCAAGATACAATGACACAGGTTAAATGTGCCCATATGGAAAGGGAAGCATAGGGAGATTGAAAAAAAATTTCACACAGGAACAGGAAACTAGAACAGAACTGGGCCAAAGCAAAATTGAAACCAAGTATGGCAAATATTAAATCCTGCAGTTCCAAATTCTGATGCCAGTGCACATGGTGCTGAGATACGATGTACAGAGAGTTACAGCCTTGCTCTCAGCAGCAAATCCCTATCCATGGCAGAGCCACCTTCCCGGCATCTCCACTGGAGCTAAAGCGAATTTCCGCAGCACAATGCACTACCCATTCAGGGCCTCTTGTCAGGGACTGTGTCCCTGTCACATATTGCCTGGGCTTTCAACTCTTTCTTTAAATGAGTAGAAGACAAACTGACATCATAGCTTTTGCATTCTGCATGTCTGCAAAACCAGCAGCATGAGTGCAACATCAAGGTCTGCTAATACCCTGAGCCATATCTGAAACTTTTTGTACCCAGCTGCAGTGAGTGGCTTCTAAGTGTCTGGAAACTCAGCTTCTAGGTGGCTGAGCATAGTAGAATGAGATCCCAAGGAGCCAAGTCTATAGCTCCCCTTCTCAAGCAGAAAGCACGGGGGTTTTCTTCTCAAAGGAAATGTTTACACTTTCGCCTCCTTATGTCTGGGTTTTTGTTGATTTTTGAAATGCTATCAAAACATCATATTATTTTTCCCACGGCAAAATCTTCTGGGCCTTATAATGGCATAAATTTTATCTTCCACCGTACTTTGTTAACCCCAGGTTAATCCATGCTTCTTTTCTGATCAAACTTCAAAGTTTTCAAATCTTTCAGCCCTACATTTTGCTTCTCAACCTTAGTGTAAACATAACAAAAAGAGCTGGGAGTGGTGGTGCATACCCCTAATCCCAGCACCTGGGAGGCTGAGGCAGGAGGATTGTTGTGAATTCCAAAGTTAGCCTGAACTACATAGCAAGACTTGTCTCAAAAAATAAGTAACTAAAAGAAGCCAGAAATATTCATGCCATGGCCCAAACCCTGTGCTGTCTTGAAATTTTCTGTCAGATTAATTAGTCCCTTATCGTTGTGCTCAGCCTGCCATGAAGTCTTGGCACATGGAAAAAAGTGAAAAAATATTTTCCATAATGTGACATGAATGACCTTTAGTCTGATTTAAAAAAAAATTTTTTTCCCATTCCCATCTGAAATCTCCCAAGCCTATATTCCCTTCAACATTCTGGCTTTTCTGAGCCCTGATGAGAAATCACCAAACTACATTTTATGACTTCTCTAATGTTGTATCTTCAAACCATTTTAAATTATTCTCAGAAACTAAATCCAAAGGCTTCTTAACTATACATTTGGTTGGTTATAGTCACAGCAACCACTCTATTTCATGACACCAAATTTCTGTATTAGTTGCTTTTTGTCACTGGGACAAAATACCTGACATACACAATTTGAAGGAAAAAAGATCAGTGTTGGCTCTTGGTTTCAGAGGTTTCAATCTATGGTTAGCTAAATCCAAGGGAGAAATCATATACTGAAAGGGATAAGGGTTTAATAGCAGAAAAGTCTGGTCGAGGAAAATTGTTCAACTCATGACATGTAGGAAGCAAGTAGCATGGGAAGGACCTGAGAGAGGGACCAGGGACCAGATATATTCCCTAAGGACACAAATCTATGACCACTTGAACATACCTGGAAGTCTCCTTGGCATTTCTAATCTCCTTGGCATTTTTGAGCCTAAACAAGCTAACAATCAAGATTAATTGTCACAAATCCATAATCTCTAATAAGTACATAGTGATTTAGTGAATAAATGGGCTGGTTGTGACATCAAAAATGTCCGCTACATGGAATATCTCTAACACAGATATCATACCTGACTCTGCGTGGTGAAATTAGTAAACCAAGCTAACACCATCACAATCCATGCTGACATTGTTTGCAATGGATATTTCAGGATGCGTGAATGCATATTATTTAGAAACCAAATTAAAATACTAGTTGGGAGAAAAGGTAAAGTTAAAATATCTTGTTATTTAAAAATATAACTAGGTAGAATGTATTAATAAAGGAAAGTTATATTGTATACAGTGCTGCGACATGAGAGGTTTTCAGCTTCCTGGGGTGAGCACCATGAAGTGTGGTTAGAAGGTAAATAAATAAAGAAAAGGCACAGAAACCTAAGATCAGGTGGAGTCCTCTCTCCAGATAGAAGGAAAGGAAATGCTCAACCCCTGTAATGCATTTATTTATATATTTGGCAGGTTGGTGTCACGTGACACCCTTTTTGCTAGCAACCCACTGCTTGGATTGTCTCAGGGCGTGGTATTCTCTGAACTGAAGCAACTTGCTCATGTGGCTTGCCTTTCACAGGGATTCTTTGCCCCTGCACATGTAATCAATTTCCAGCTTCAGCTTCTCCCAAAAATACAGTATAATGATAATCAGTTTTCTGATATGTACTTTGAAGTCAATCTAGCACTTTAATTTCATTTGGCCTCTAATTTCAAGGAAGTTATTGGGCAAAATATTTGACATATTTGAGCACACTTGGTCAGCATGTGTGTCATAGAATCACTGTTTTTTACTGTACACTTTATTTTATTTTATTTTATTTATTTATTTATTTATTTTTGTGGCACTGGGGCTCAAACTCATAACCTCACACCTGTCTGTCAGGTGCATAAATCACTGAGCCAAACTCCTGGCCCTGAACCACTGTTTTTTAAAAAAGTTTTGATTTATGGAAAATGCTGTGACTTTATGTTCTGCAGCAGTAAAAGCTGCACAACCCCCTAAGAGTTAACACCAGGTTAAGTACATTCAAACTATGCATTATCCATAACCTATCTGATACTTGTAGGGAAGAATGAATTTGCAAGGGATACTTAAAAAAAATCTCTAGATAACCTGTCAATGTTCTGCTATGTATTTCCCATTAAAAGGGATTCATAAAATCAAATCAGAAATAAATATCTGTTAAGCAAGTAGAATCATTTTAAGAAGAAATAACATATTGTAACATACATAAATAACAAATTGTAAATAACAAATAACATATTGTACAATACTGCAGTCATTGTAGTGTTAATTCTTTGAGATTTTGCTGTCAACACAGGTCTTCAGGCAAAAAGGATATGATAACAAGGAGAAGAATATGAAAGACATTGTATATGAACAAACTGTGACTAGCATCATGTATCAAACAAACTAGTTGAATGGGCAGAAAACACAAAAAAGAATGCCATCAGAATGCAGGACAGGTCACAGATGGGATACCAGAGCCACTGACACAAAAAAGGAGGGCAGTAAGTATAACTGAAACTCAGAAGATTTAAGCGGCTTGCCTGACTCTTGATGATTTCTTAATAAACATGTAGTTGTGTTCTTGAAGAAGTAAAAGAGGAAGTTTGAAAAATTATTAATAGAGTAACTACTAAGTGTTTAGTAAGGCCAGACAATGTAAACATATTTTACATAAAATATTCTAATAATTAAATAGTAGTGAAACAGGTTTTTATACTAAAGTCATAAAAGTTTGAGTAATTTAAATTTGTTTTTGCTTTTGTTGTTGTTTGCATTAGTTTTATCAGTAGATAATAAAAAGAAACACATTATTTATGAATAAGAAAGTGACCAAATGAATTAAAAAGAAATAAAACAACATCGATAATACAACTTTTGGTTGTATTACTAGCCAATATCTGTGTTTTTATGCTATTTAAAAATTTTTATCTTTTCTCACCAATATGAAGGAATATCTTGCAGTGTTGATTTGCATTTTCCTTGCAACCAATTGTTTTGAACATCTTTACTTAATCATCATCATCATTATCATTATTATATCTTTTTTTGGCTTTTTGTGACAGGGTTTCCCTATGCAGTTCAGACTGGCCTCAAACTCACAGTGATTTTCAGTCTCAGCCCCCCCGAGTGCTGTGATTGCAGGTATGCACCACCATGCCTGACTTAGTTTTTATTAGTCTTATTAGTTTTAGTCTTTATTTTAAAACTTCTTTGTAAAGCAGGAATGGTGGCGTACACCTGCAATCCCAGCACTTGTGAGGCTGAGGGAGGAAGATCATTACAAGTTTGAGACCAGTCTGGACTACAAAGTGAGCTCAAAGGCTCAAGGCCAGCCTGAACTGCATAGTGAGACCCTGGCTCAAAAAAGACAAAAAAAAAAAAAAAAAAAAAAATTCCTGGAGATGTCTCTCAAACTATTAAGTGAGTGATTTAAGCTTTTACTATCAATTTTAACGTACTATTTATATATTCTAAACGTAACAGTTTAATAAAGGATGTGTTTATTTTTATTTCTTTTGGAATTATGTAACTTTAAAATTTTTTTCCTATTCTGTGTATGCATTTATTATTATTACTTATTCATTTTGTCTTTGTTATTGAGTCCAAGGCCTTGTGCATGTGAGGAAAGTGTTCTAGCATAGAGATACAACCCCAGACATACATTATTTTGGAACAGGGTCTCAATAAGTGGTGTCAACTAGCTTTGACTTGGTGGTTTCCTACTTCTACCTCCACAATCGCTAGGTGCAAAGTATTTACCAATACACCTGGCTTCCTTTTACTTTCTTGATAAAGTCCTTTTGGATACAAAATGGTTTAATTTTGATTAAGTCCATTTCATCTTTTTTTTATGAAAAACATTTGTAACTTGTTCATTTACTGCTGTATCTAAGAAGTCACAATATAATCCAGGTCACAGAGATTTACTGTGTCTAACCCACAGTAGCTTTTTCTTATATTTAGGTGTAAAATTCATTTTGAGTTTTTTTGCATGCAGAATACAACTAGTTTATTTCACATGTGTGTATCCATTTTTTGTAACACCATTTGTTTAAAAGTAACAACAAAAAAAAACCCACAAAAAAACTATTGGTTCCTCACTAAATTTACTTGATACATTCATTGAAATTAATTCACCATACTTAAAGGTTTATTTATAGACTTTCAGATCCATTTTACTTATCAACATGCTAGTCCTAAAATCATCACTATGATTTAAAGTACTGAAACTTTGTAGCATGTTTTAATATCACTGAGTATGGGTTTTCTCACTTTGCCCTTTACCTAGCAATTTCGAACCTACTCATTTCCATATGAAATTAAGGATAAAGTTACAACATTTTGAGAGCAGTGCATTGTAATTTTAATAGATATGTTTATTTGGTAAATCAATTTTCAGAACTTGACCATCTTAAAGATGCTAAGATTTCCAAGCTGTGAATATAACAATCCTTTTATTAATTTATCTTACTTGTTTCAACAATAATTTTTAAATTTTTAGCACACACAAATTTTTTATGTTTTGTTTAATTTTCATAATTTTCATCTTATTATAAATTAATCTTTTTTTAAATTCCATTTTATGACTTTTTGCCAGAATAATGAAATACAATTGAATTTTTCACATCAGTCATATATTTCACAATTTTACTGAACTCATTGCTTGCAATATTATTTTCAGTAGGTTTCCTAGGATTTTCTCACAGGACGATAATGGCTTGTGAATATATATGGTTTTTCTTCTTCACCTATAAATTTGACCTTTGTTCATTTAAATTTATAAGCATTTTGGCTAAGGCCTCAACTCAGTGGTGAATATGTCAATAACAGCTATTTTTGAGTTTTTCCTAATAACTGGGGAAATCAGATGTCACCAGTAAGTAGCTGCACATTCTTCACGGATTTCCTTTATCAAGACAAGGAAGCTTTGTTCTGTTCTAAATTTGTGACTGCTTAAATAATAGACATGTGCTTAACATTGTTGAATGCTCTTTTTATCTGAGATTTTATTTTCTCATGATTTCTTTGCTTTATTTGTATTTGCTTATGCTGGTCTCACAGTAAGCTTGTAAACTTTTCTTCCATTCTTTGCAAGAGTGTGTGAAGGATTAATGTCTAGTCTTCCTTAAATGTTCGATAAAATTCTCCAGGAATATCATGTGAGTATAGGATTCTATTTGTTGCAAGTTTTTGACTCATAATTCAATCTCTTCAGTTTTTACAGTTCTATTCACATTTTAATGTCTGTTTTAATAAACTTTTGTATGTTATGACTTTGTAAGAAGATAACCCTTTCATTTGACTCACTAATCTTTCATATAAATTTCTCCAAATAATGTAGTAAAAATCCTTTGTGTTTCAAAATATACAAGCATGCACCTGTTTCTTTTGTGATTTGGGAAAGTCATGTTTTAGCCTTTCCTTTTTGCTTGAGTAGTAGACCAGGTCAGGTGGGTGTTAGATGATAAAACCTGTTCTGTTTCTTTCTTGTATTTTTCACAGACTTTCATATATGGGTGGCTTTATAGGACTCCCAGGAATAGTTTAAAGATTTTTAAGTCTCTCTATGGATATCGTATGCTCCTCTCATTTCTTTTAAATTGTTTGTATCCATTTATTATATCCAGATGGTATTGCCTTTGCAGCCTACTAGGAAGTTAACTGATAGTCTGTAATGAATGCCTGTAGAATAGGGACATCCACACAGTAAAAGCTTTGAGTTTGGAAGATATAAAAATAAAACCTAGGAATGCATCTTCTTAGGGAACTTCAAGAAAAATAATACTGATAATTCTCTGGGATGAGATGTTTGGGGCTCTGCAAGACTGTACTATGCCAGGTGTCTCCAGACAGCTACTTTTTCACACCTGTTCAACTATGAATCACATGGTTTCAAAACTATCTTAGAGTCTGGAAGACGGGGATGGGAATAGGACAAGTAAATCCCTACAAAACTTATTCTTTCTGGAATTTGGCTGTTTCCTAAAATAAAAGCCTTCAGATTGCTTTCACATATTTGGTTCATTTCCTAATCTGTGCAATTGTTAATTTTGACACTTATTTTCAGTATGCCTTTTGATGCAGACATATACTTTAAAAGTCCCATCTCTCTAACTCTGAACTGTCCAACAATACCATTAATTTAAACTTAGTTTTATATGTCCTAATAGTTCTAGTCCAATCTGAAAGATTTTTTTTTTTAATTTCTCATGTAACATAAGAGACATTTCCTGGGACTGGCAACTTCACTTCAGTTTTTAATTCATTATCAAAAGAATTTCTGACTGTAAGACTTGCCAACCAATAGTATGTTAAAGATAACAGACACACACAGGCACACACACACAGACACATACATTTTAACCCTCCTACAAATTAGATTTCATTATATTTTTATATTGTTTCCACAGGAAGACTCTGAGTGACCGAACATTGGAAGGATGCTCTTAGTTCTCTAGGTTTTGAAACTGACATTTGTGCTTACCTAGTCTATATTGCTCAATTCTAGAAAGAATCTTGCTGAGTCAACATCTTTGATATCTGTACACCTGTGATGTTCCATCAAATAATCTTTTCTCATGACTTCCAGAGGCTAATTACTCTGGCCTGCCTTCAGCAAGAATCCTGTTAGTATATCTTGAATTGATCCTTACCCAGGATCTTTCCTTTCTAATTTCTAACCTCTAGTTTCTATTTTCCAACTTTCAAATACACTTTATTTCTTAGCTATAACTCTCTACTTATCAATGTTATACTCAGGAATCAATTGAAAATCTATTCTGTGGTCGCTTTTCTTCTATTATGATCGCTCTTGGGTAAAATCTGTTTTCACTGATTTAATTACTGTCCAACTCTAGATTTCTTGATATTCTTAGATACAGCTACATTGTTTTACCTAATATAATAAATTACATATGTATATTTGAAAAATATTCAGATTTTATCATCTTTTCTGATGCATCGTTTTAATCTTATCATTAGCCAAGAATCAAATATTGTATTCCTATCTTTGATTTGAAGAGCTTTCATTAGGTTCTATTGAAAATCTGTCTTTAAATTGGAAATATCTCTTTTGCACACTTGTACAGACTAATTCATAGCATCATAATTAATTTGATGGTCCAAATCCAAATACACGTATTTCAAGTGAATAAAATAAGAGAGATACTTATTTTCCTCTATATAAAAACAGGACATATATAAAATCTATATTCAAAAATACAGATGTATAAAAACATGGTCTCTTACACCAATAATAGTTTTTACCCAGAGATAGCTTAATTTTCTTTCTCAGTCTGCAATCACGTATCACTTACATCTCTATTAAAGTGACAAAATTTAAAAAATTATATTGCAAAATAGAAAATCACTTCATAGAGAAGTATAATAAGGATAAAAACTGAGAGAATAATCTCTGAATGAGATAACTGCAGGTACATCATGAGATGTAAGATGACAGCAAAATGACCTCTTACCTTACTGCTATAAGAATAAAATTCTTCCTTTCATACAAGAAAGAAATTTTATTTATGATTCATTATCAGAATTGGTATTTCTAATTTGCTCCTTCTAGTACTACTTTCTATTATACTATTCTAAAGTAATACATTAATTATTGTATGAGTTAAAATTATTAATATCAACTTAAATATAATCATCTATAAAAATCAGTCAAAAATATTAACAGAGGTGGAAAATATCATACTGCATTACAAGTATTACAAATTGATTTATATTTAGACTGAGATATTCACTTATAATATGGAAACAAAATGACTTAATTATGAACCCAACCAAATAAAGGAGTTTACTCATAATTATTTAATAATTTTAGATCAAGTTTCTTGTATTTAACATCCATTTGTGATTAAAATCATTAAAGCCAGGCATGGTGGTACATGCCTGCAGGTAGACTCAGTGACTAGAGGATGGAGAACAACAGTCGTAAGTCCAAAGCCTGCCTGGACAATTAGTACAAATCTGTGTTTAAAAATATGGCCAAGGTTGTCATTGAACGTTTTGTGGGTTCTAATGCCAGTCCTGAAATGAAATAAGTAATTAAATAATTACATAAGTTCTGAAAATATCTTTAAAATCATTTATAAAATTAGTATTTCTTTATGAAATATTTAGAGATTTTGTTTTGACGCCCAAAAGAACAAAAGTATTCTTCAATGTTATTCCACTTTATATCTTATTGTGGCTTAGAACCAAAAAATTAATAGAACAAAATTAATATAAAACATAAAGATTGACAGCGAGAAATAAATCTCCAATTATTCATAAAAATAAATGGAAACAAAAAACTAGAAATATGTTAAGTTCCCAATTAAATAGATAAAATATTAAGAGCAATTACAAAGTCCAATATTTTTAGTTTATCTATTCACATTCAGTTACTCAGGACTTCACTTAGGCATGTGTTTTTCCATAAATTAATGTGATGAAAACATGACAATTCTAAAAGATTGATTTCAGAAATAAAGAGTAATGGCACACTTTTATACAAAACAGTCAAATTAGACATCATTAGTATAATTAGAAAAATTTAAAATAAAAATTTTTCTTATGAATTGACTAAAAATATGAAATAAATATTAGGAAAAATATGGTGAAAAGGAATAATTTCACAGTATTTCAGGCTAACTGATTTTGCATAATCCCTATGACATCATTTAAACAGCACTGAATCCTAAAGATGGCTGTGCAAACATTGTGATCCTATGGGCAATTAAAGTTGAAAGATAAGAAGTAAGTTTGACAAGCAAGGTAATTTTTAATATTTCAACTATTATTGGTCTAGGTGAACAAAGTGAGGAAAAGGAGGCTAGATATTATACAAATGGCAAATTCATAGAGACAGAAAGAAATTACTTGTGTCCTGTGGGAATGAGAATTTTTAAGAAATAAGAATAAATGATTTTATGAATGATATGAAAATGTTCTAAAATTATGTGGGTTTGAAAAACTTGGTTAATTTACAACAGATCATTAAATTCTAACTTTGAAATTGTTTAGTGATATGACATATAAAAACACATTTTCTCAACACATTTGTGGAAAATATTTTCAGTCAATGATTCTAACCAAAATAATCGTTATTATGGTGAAGATTGTTTATTTTGTTTACACTTAGTATTTAAGTGTAACTCGAGCAAATAGCTTTCGGCATCAGAATCTTGAAAGCTTTATTTCATTTTTTATTTTATATTTTATTTTCTTTTTAACAAATGTCACTCTAGAAGGATCTGTAATAGATCCCATATATGTATGCTTAAAGATTCTGTACATTATTCAGAAATATGTAACATGACAGTAATGGATAAAATATTTCCCACGAGTGTTTTCCTTTTATTCATTTTTTTATTTTAAAGACAAAAGTAAAAATAAAAATGAAACAGTTTAAAAACAGGTTAATAGGAGGGTAGCAATAATTAATACATTGCTTATGGTTATCTTCATAGTAGTTACTCAAATTACAAGGTATAGGAATTGTCTTGGTTATTTTTACTTTTCTCTCATTGCTGGGACAAAATACTCGACACTCAAAGTGAAGGAAGGAAAGGTTTATTTATCTTAAAGTTTTCGGAGGTTTCAGTCCATATCAGCTGGTTCCAAGGCAGGGTGGCCTGGCACTGGGACAACACTTCAAGGGAGTAGTCAGAGCAAAAGAGAGCAAACAAGCCTCTTCTCCTCCCTCATGTTGTACACAGGCCGCCCCCACTCCCCAGGGCAGACGCAGCACTTACAAAATCTCTTTGCCCTTCTTTGAACAGGATGAGGATATTTACAAAGAATGAACCCTGGCTCCCTACTGAATCTCTCACTGAAACTTCTAAACTTCTCAAATTGACGCAAGGTATCAACCATAACCAGCATGAAATACTGACCAAACATTGCTCCACAGGTTTTGAAAGAAATTAAATGATCTCAGTATTTAAAAAAAATGAATGTAAGCTTATAGATAGAACAGCTTTAATTCTATTGAAGCAAGACTATTAATTTGATAATGCTGTTCTCGTAAAACATTTGTAAATTTCAGAATGCCAAATTTTCTCTTGAGCAATATCCACAATAAATGAAAGCATAATTTCTCAAAAGCTTTTGCTGCTGAAAAAATGTCTTCTTTGCTAATAGTAATATCTAATATAGATGACACTGACAACTGTGGTTTTAGTAAAATAAAAACACACTGATTTAATTTAAAATCCCTAGGAAATATGTGAGATGACATTTATAGAATTTAAAGAATAAATGGCTATATAAATTTTTATTTACATTACAATGTTAACTACTATACATTTATTTTTTTACTTATTTTCATTCATTTTAACTTAGCTGCAAAATTAGTATATACTGAATATAACACTGACATGGTGCTATTATTATTGGAGCACTGTCACATCTAAAGAGTACAGGGCAATATTTGTCCCCAAAATGCCATGTACGTACACACTGCTATGTGAATTCTTCTGTTTATATTTGTGCCCAAGTATTTTAAGATTCTCTTGTCTCTTTGCAATTTCCCAGAAAATATTAGGCTTCAGAGGATTTGACATTTGTTTGGCTTTGATAATCTTTTAATCTAGTACAAAATAAACTGCCCTGAGCTTTTTCAGTACAAACTCCTATAACTGAATTTGATACAGCAAATTCAACCTAAATTTTCAATTTTGTGAAATGTGAGATTTCTCATTGTAAAAGATGCAAGAGAAAGAACACTTCTAAGATTTCAGAACCAAGTTTTTCCGTGAGGAACATGGACAGCAAAAGTGGTATGAATTTTAAATTATAAAATAGGATTCATGGGGAAAGAAACAGCTAAGCTTCAATAATACTTTGAATTCTCATTCCAAAGAGAGATCATAGTTCATCTGGACATACATCAAATGTTCCAGGAAGAATTCAGTTCCTATTAGGTCTGCTTATATAAGAGAAAAGAACAGGACCAATCCAGGAAACCATACAGCTGTGGAACTTTATGTCAGAGCCAACTGTTTGAAAGTAATAAGTGCTTGGAAGAAAGGAGACTGCACAATTACCAAAATTTGAATGGCAGTTTAATGACAATCAGAAGTTTCCCCATTCCTTATTAAATTATATACACTATGGCATAATTATGGAGCAGTTTCATATGTGAAGCCACCCATAAATACTTCCCTTTAATTTGCTTTAAAATATATTTTTAGCATACATTAACAAGTACTTTAAAAATCACTATAATATCTACTTTTTGTGATTGGTTTATGTTTGTGATGCTTAATAATTTTATTTGTTAAGGACACTGGTATATATTTATAACATATTTTTGTCATTTTTGGTCCTCTTCTTCACATTCTTTTCCCTCTGATCTTCTTCCTCATCTCCAAAAGTCTGCCTCCCTAGTCCTTATCATCTAATTTTTAAGAATCTTTCTATACTTAGATCATGTAATTAAATAAATCATGCAAGGCACAGTGGCATATGCCCATAATCTCACATTCAAGTGCCTGAGGCAGGAGTATCTCCATGAGTTCGAGGCCATCCTGGGCTTTATAGTGAGCTGGAGATGATCCTAGACTATTGTAGTGGTTGATTGATTATGTCAACTTGAAACATTTAGAGGCCTAACTAAAAGAGCTTAGGAATTCTACACCCTAGGGTGTAGAAGACCCGCCCTACGGTGGGTCATCACCAAGATAGTATAAAGAGAAGGAGGAAGGACAATTCCATTCCATTCCTTGGAGGAGCTCCAGTCTTTGCCTTTGGTTTGGACATCGTCTCCTGGCTTCCAGCATAGACTGTTCTGCTTTCCGG
>RJWM01007513.1:0-77682 GCA_004363535.1 Dasyprocta punctata | reverse complement strand
ACAACCTGAAAACCACCCAGCTGGACTCTCTGAAGTGGTAACAGTGAAAGTAGCAAAGCCAATGAAGGAGGTTCTAGGAAAAAAGATTGAATCAGAAATAATTACACAGCTACAGTGATGGTAACCATAGTGAAAGACAACATACTTAGTGACTCTAGAGCAGATACAGATAAAAAATAGAGCAGCTTAGGAAAATGATGGAAACCATGAATGCCCAATATATGAAAGAAATGAAATCTATAAAACAGTCAAACAGATATCCAGGAGATTAAAAATTCCATTGAAAGTAAGTGCAGCAGAATGAGCCAATGTGAGGACAGAATCTCAAACATAGAAGACAGGATTGTGGATAGCAATCATGAAAAGAAAGAATTCTTAAAAATAGCAAGGGACGATGCACAGGCCGCCACTGGACTGGAACAGACAGACCCCAGCCTCTCCCTGTGAGTCAGCACCACTTGTGGCTGGGGGTAGAGAGAACAAGGTCACACCAGCAAGCAAGCCCAGTCTGGGAACCAGCACAATGCACGGGCTGCTGGTGACCTGGAACAGAAAGACCCCAGCCCTTCTGGCATGTGGGCTGACAAACAAGAAGTACCAATCTTCCCCCTGCCTCCCTGCCATAAGCAACCAGCTTATCCGGAGAAACACAGGCTGTGATGATAGCTATGGAGTTGAAATGCAATTGGATGCCTGTGGTGCTTTGGTGTTTCACTAACATTGCAGGTCTAGGGCCAGTGGTCTGATCATAGGTTCAGAGGATAGCAGTATGCAGTGTGACATCTAGTGGGGAATCTCCTTCTGAGGGTTGCAGCCATTGTTGATTCTCGATGGTCTTGTTTTGAGGTCCTATATCATTTCCATTGTTTTGTTGGGTTAGGTTTTATTCTCTTTTGTTTTGTTTGATTATGTTAAATCCCATGGCAGGAGAAGCTATTTCAAGGATAGCAAGATATATTATGGTAGCAATTTTGGATTTACTGTTGGCTTGTTTTGAAGTCCTTTATTGCATTCATTGTTTTGTTTTTATTGTTTCTATTCTATTCTGTTCTGTTTGATTTTTACTATGTCTGACATTATCTGCAGCTGTTTTGAAGACATCAAAAGGCACTACGGTAACTATTGTTGATTTTGTAATGTTTTGAAGTCCTGTATCTCTTACGCTGGTTTGTTTTGATTGGTTTCATTCTGTTTTATCCTCTTTAAAATAAAAAAAAAGCCGGGCGTGGTGGTGCATGCCTTTAATCCCAGCACTCGGGAGGCTGAGGTAGGAGGAGCGTTGTGAGTTCGAGGCCGGCTTGGGCTACAACGCGAGCACAAGGCCGGCCTGAGCTACATAGTGCGACCCTGCCTCAAAAAAAAAAACCAGGGCTGGGAGTTTGGCTCAGTGCCTTAAGCGCCTGCCCTAGCAGGCGTGAGGTTGTGAGTTCAATCCCCGGTGCCGCAAAACAAAAAAAACAAAAAACAAAAAATAAAATAAAATAAAAAAATAGCAAGGGGCCACAGTGTATTTAGTGTTTCTGTTTTAATATTTAGATCTTTGATCCGTTTTGACTTTAGTGCCTGGTGATAGAGATGGGCCTATTTTTTGTCTTCAGAATGCGGACAGCCAGTGTTTCTGTCACCATTTATTAAAGAGGCTGTCTTTCTTCCAGGGAACATGTTTGACCCCCTTGTCAAAGATAAGGTGGCTAAATGTCTTTGTAGTCATCTCTGCATCTTTTTATTTGTTCCACTGATTCTCAGGTCTGTTTTTTTGTCAGTACCGTGCTGATTTTTATCATAGTAGCTTTGTAGTTTAATTTCAAGTCTGGGATTGTGATGCTGCCTGCCTTGCCTTTGTTGCCCGGGATTGCCTTTGTTTTTCTAGGTCTATTCTGCTTCCAAATGAATTTTAGGAATGTTTTCTCTAGATCTGTGAGGTATGCCAATAGTATTTTGATGGAAATTGCATTAAATCTGTATAACAGTTTTGGGAGTATGGACATTTTCCACAATGTTTGCTGTTTCTATCCAAGAGCAAAGGGTATCTTTCCATTTTCTGATACTCTTTTCTATCTCCTTTTTTGGAATACTGTAGTTTTGGGGTTTTTTGCTTTTTTTTTTTTTTTTTTTTGCCTTTTTGAGACAGGGTCTTGCAGTGCAGTTTAGGTTGGCATTTGTAGCCCAGGCTGGTCTCAAACTCTCAACGATCCTCCTACCTCAGCCTCCCAAGTGCTGGGATTACAAACATGTGCCACCATGCCTGGCTTGTAGATTTCAATACATAGATCTTTTACATTCTTTGTTATATTAACTCCTAAGTATTTCATTTCTTTGAGCACTGTTGTGAGAGGTGTTATTTTCATAATTTCTCTCTCAGTGAGTTTGTTGTTCGTGTACAGGAATGTATTGAGTTTTCAGTGTTGACCCTGTATCCACTGATGCTGCTGAATTTGTTTAGCTCTAGTCATCTTTTAATGGAGGTTTTGGGGTTTTCTACATAGAGTATCATGTCATCTGCAAATAATGACAATTTAACTTCTCCCTTTTCTGTCCTTTTTCCTTTCATTTCTCTCTCTTGTCTAATTGCTCTGGCTAACATTTCCAGAACTGTGTTGAATAAGAGAGGTGATAGTGACATCCTTGTCTTGTTCCTGATTTTAGAGTGAAAATTTTCAGTTTTTGTCGTTTAGTATGATGTTGGCTGTTGGTTTGTCATAGATGGCTTTCATCAGATTGAGATAAAGACTATCTATTCCAATTTTCTGTAGGTTTTTATCATGAATGAGTGCTGGACTTTATCAAAATTTTTATGCATCTATTGATATGATCATGTGATTTTTGTCTTTGGCTCCATTGATATGATATATTACACTTATTGATTTGCATATGTTGAACCAACTGTGCATTCCTGGGATGAATCCCACTTGGTCATGGTGTATAATTTCTTGATGATATGTTGCATTCTGTTTGCTAGTATTTTATTGAGAATTTCTGCATCTATGTTCGTTAGATTGATTGGTCTGTAGTTCTCCTTTTTTGGGTTGAGTCTTTGTCTGGTTTTGGTATCAGAGTAATACTTGCATCCAGGAATGAGTTAGGGAGAATTGCTTCCCTTTCATTTTCATTAAAGAGTTTGAAGAGTATTGGTGTTAACTCTTCTCTAAATTTCTTGTGGAATTCAGCTGTGAATCCATCAGGGCCTGGGTTTTTCTTGGTTGGTAAGTTTTTAATTATATTTTCAATTTCAGTAATTGATGTTAGGTTATTCAAAATTTTTTTATCTTCTAGATTCAGCTTGGGTAATTCATACATTACTAGGAATCTGTCCACTTCTGTTTTTTCCAGCCTATATGAGAAAAGATTTTTAAAGCAGGTGCTGATGATTTTCTGAATATCCATGGGATCTATAGTAATTTCACCCATTTCATTCCTCATTGCATGAATTTGAGTCTTTCCTTCCCTTTTCTTGATAAAGTTGGATAGGGGTTTATCAATTTTGTTTATTCTTTCAAAGAACCAGCTCTTCTAGTCATTAATTATTTGTATCATTTTCTTAATCTCAATTGTTCTAATTTCTGCTCTGATCTTTATAATTCCCTCCCTTCTATGAGCTTTCTTTTCTTTTCTTATTTTTTGTACTGGGAATTGAACTCAGGACCTTGTGCTTGCCAGGTAGGCACTTGTGCCACTGAGCTATTTCCCTGGCCCTGAGCTTTGGTTTTGACAGCTCTTCTTTTTCTAGAAGCTTGAGGAATAGCATTGTGTGGTTTGTTTGTGCTCATTCTGTTTTCCTGGTGTGAGAGCTCACGGCTACGTATTTCCCTCGCAGGACTGCTTTTGTGCATCTCACAGGTTTCAGTATGTTGTATCTGCATTTTCATTTAATTGTAGAGATGTTTAATTTCTTTTTTAATTTCATCTGTGACCCTTTGGTTGTTCAGGAGGGTACTATTTAATTTTCATGTATTTATGAGGGTCTTGTGGTTTTTTTGCCATTTGATTTCCAATTTCATTTCATGATGGTCTGATAATGTGCATGGGATAATTTTAATTCCTTTGCATTTAGTTAAGCATGTTCTGTGGGATAGTAAATGGTCTATCTTAGAGAGCGTCCTATGTGCAGCTGAGAAGAATGTGTTAAATACATAAATTTAGACAGAGTGTCACACTGAATCAGAAAACAAGGCCTAAGCATATTTTTTTCTACAAGAGGTTTGCAGAAAATATAAAGACACATATAGATTAAAAGTAGGCAGAGAAAGGTAAACCAAGTTGTCATTCATCAAAAGAAAGCAGAATTTGAGGTCGGTGTGGGCTACATAGCAAGTTCAAAGCTGGCTTGGCTGTACAGTAAGACCTTGCCTCAAAAACAAACAAACCAACCCAAACCTAACCAAACCAGCAAGCAGGCGCAGGAGCTGGGCATGGTGGCACTGCTCATAACCCCAACACCTCTGGAGGCGGAGCCAAGAGCTCACGGGTTCAAGCCCAGCCTGGGCAATGTAGCAAGACACTTGTCAAAGGAAGCTCTGTGTCTACTGAAGAAGTTGGGTTTATAATTAACAATCACCCAAAACAGAAAACCCCAGGCCCAGATGTTTCACTGGTGAATTCCACCAAATATTTTTAAAAGAAACGACACCAATTCTATAATAGCTCCCAAAAGACAGCCACACAGGGAATGCTTCCCAACTCACCCTGCGGGCTGGCGTTACCCTGACCCCTAATCCAGATGAAGACAGCATAAAATAGCTACAGACCATTATCTCTCAAGAAAATAGGTTTTAAAAAGTCCTCAACAAAATGTTTGCAAGCTCAGTGAAACAAGGTGTGAAAAAGAATTATCCCCCACAACCCAGTGGGAATTATTCCAGATATGCAAATCTGGTTGAACATTTAAAAATAAATTAATGTGTTTCATCAATAAGCTAAAGAAAAATTGTTTGAAAATATTATAGATAGAAAAAAAGCATTTGAGAAAATGCAGCAGTGATTCATGATTAAAAAATAAAAGCCTGCAGTAAACTAGGCGTAAGGAGGAATCTGCTCAGCTTGATAAAGAACGTTCACAGAAGCCCTTCCGCTAGCGTCGTTCTCAGTGGCAAGCAGTTCAAAGTTTTCCCGCTAAGCTGAGGGGCAAAAGCAGGACAGCTTCCCGGATACACATTTACCAGGTATGATCTCCGTACACACATCACAGACTGCTTGTGTTTTCTTCCGTTTCCTGCCATAGAACTCCTAAAATGCTTACAAGCACCAAAGTGATCAAGGGTCTCAAGCACAGGTCGCTGGTGGAGACGGTGACCAACACCTGTCCCAGTACTCTGGGAGGCCGAGGCAGGGAGTTTGCAAGGCCAAAGCCAGCTTGAGAAAATTAGTGATTTAGTGAGACCCTGTCTCTGAATAACCACTCTAAAAGGGTCTGGGGATACAGCTCAGTGCAAAGGCCCTGAGTTCAGGCTACAGTTCCAAGCCCACTGCGAGTTGGCGGATGGCCGGTAACCCCGTAGCGCTTCAGGATGGGGGCGGTCACGAGAAAGACCAGGGCATTCCTAGCGGGTTGGGACTTTAAGTCCCGCCCCAGGCTCCAGGAAGGGTAGAGAGGGCAGGGTGGAGCTGATTCCCGGGAGACCCTGCAGTGAAGCCTCTGGAGGAAGCCGCTCGGTGGCCCTGGCTCCCTGCTCAGCACCCACACAAAACCAGAGCACAACTCGGAACAGAGCAGAAGTCCCCCTCGTCAGAGCCGGGAGGGCTTCCTGGCGTCCCCACTGGGGACAGTGGGGCGCCTCCCCGTCCCCTCCTTTGCAGCGTCCTGTCCAGTAACCCAGGCAGCCTTGTCCTCCCTGTGGTCTGTGAGCTGCCTCGGAAATGAGCCGAATGCTGCGCGGAGGAAGCTCAGTGCGCAGGCGCTCCGGCGAGCTCGGGCAGAGCTGCCGCGTCCCGTCGGCCTCCGACTGGGGGGCTCTGCAGACCGAGCCCTCGCTCGACTCGTAGGATCCAGGTAGGCAGGGTCAGGCCTGGACAGGAGTGGGGGCCACGCCACTGGCATCCACTGCCAAATTATCTGCTTACTGGCTAGGAGAAATCCCCACGCCTTTTACTTTTCTTCAGTAGTGGAGGCTGAATTCAGGGGCCCCGTACCACTGAGTCACATCCCGGCCCTTTCTGGTTTTCATTTCGAAACAGTCTCACTAAGCCGCCATCCCGGCTCCCACTCGTGACCGTCTTGCTTCAGCCTCCTGAGGAGCTGGGATTGCAGGCGTGTGCCACGTTCAGGGCACAGGAGTCTTCTGTGTTGACCAATGTCATGGAACAGGAGAGGACAAACAGGTTTGTGTTCCCAGCACAATAACGGGCCTGGGCTATCGTGTACATTTTACTCCAGAACAGGGCACAGAGCTTTCAAAGTAACTGTTGTGAAAAGGAGACATTAGCAATTCGATCACGTTGTAAAAGGAGGCTGAGAAAAGAAGGGTACGCGCGAGGTCTGGACGGACGGCCCAGCCGGCGGGGGTGCGCGGAGGTCTGGACGGACGGCCCAGCCGGTGGGGGTACGCGAGGTCTGGATGGACAGCCCAGCCGGCGGTCATCTTCTGGTTTCAGATACCAGCGCCCACCTTGCTACCCGAGGCTGAGTGGGGTTCAGGAGCCCTGGCCACCCCACCTCCTCCTCGGGATTCCTCCTCCTCCTCTTCTCCTCTCCACAGGCCCTGAGGCTCCAGACCCAGCAGAGAAAATCCCTGGTTCATCTGAAACCCGGGCCGTTAGCTTTGATGGCTTCTGGGGGGACTCATCAACCCACTGGAGGAGAGAGGAGGGACCCTGGGCAGCCCTGTGGTTCTGGTTGCCAGGGCAACCTCAGGCGATACAGTGTGACCTTACAGGCCTCCAGGCAGCCCCGAGGGAGCTCACACCCCTGGACGAAGGGTCTCCAAAGTTGGCCCCCACTCGGTGTCCTGGGGCAAACGAGAAATGCGAGGCCAATGTGTGTATAAGTGCAGAAGGTGTCCGGACTCTTTATTTATTTATATTTATTTATTTATTTATTGTCTGTTTGAGACAGGGTCTTGCTATGCAGTTCAGGCTGGCCTTGGGCTCACTTTGTAGCCCAGGCTGGTCTCAAACTCACGACGATCCACCTGCCTCAGGCTCCTGAATGCTGGGATTACAGCAGTGCACCACCATGCCAGGCTTCTCTTTAAAGGACTGTCCTTAATGCCAGTGTCATGACATTTCCACAAACTCTTTTATGTGGCAAAATAATTAGCAATCCTCCTTCGATACCTCTCTGTCTCTGTCTCTGTCTCTCTCGTCTTGAAACTCAGGTCTTGTCACGGAAGGAAAGAGGGTGACAGATGGGTCCCTGGGGCGCACAGGCACCGCGCCGGCCACCTGGACCAGGTGCAGGGAGGTCACAGGCGGGGTGCAGCCCTTGGGATAAGGATTGGCGGGGGACGGGGATGTGGGGAGGACGCTTCAGTCCGCCGAGTCCGCCGTCCCGGGGCATCGCCGTCAGGGTGTCTGGGGTGGGGAGGAGCCTGCTGGGCCGTGAAGCAGGAGCAGACCGAGGCCAGGTGGCAGCAGAGCCTCAACCTGTCGCGTCTGTGACTTGAAATTCCACACTGGGCCAGGAGGGCGGGAGCGGGCCCATCCTTCCAGGACCGAGGTGGGGTCCCCCTCGGGAAGTCCTCTTGGGCGGCATCCGGGGAGCGGGCTTGGCTGTTTTAGGGAGCCCCTGGTGCAGCGAGGGGAGACTTTGTCCGTGAACTGACGTGAACTTGTGCTGGGCGGCTGTTTGCTGTGCGGCAGAGGCACCAACGCAGGGCTGTGCGTGCCTCTCCTTCAGGGCTGCGTCCCCTCTGGGGGAGACCCCTCGGGGGCTGACTGTGTGGTGGGTCCCTTTGGTCCTCACAGCGTGCTGTCGCTACACTGCCCTCCGTGCTGTAGGCCCGGGGACTCCCGAGGGGCAGCGGCTGGTGCGTCTCTCTCCTCCCCGCTCTAGGAACCCCCTGGGGCTCCAGCTCTCCTGCCTCAAAGCCCTTCTAGGAAGCGGCACTGCTGGTGGCCGGGTGGCTCCGCAGTTGGACTGGAAGGTTGTCCCTAACTGAGGCTTAGCGGGGGCATAAAGGACAAGGGTCCCCTCTTGGGCCCATCAAGGTCTGTACTCCCGTCACCCCGGAGCCCACTGCGGGGGAGGGTGTGGCTGAGTCATTGCATCTACACCCACTTTGAAGTCAGTCAGTCCTTTCTGTTTGGGGCTTTGAAATTCAAAAGCCAAGAAAAGAGCATTTTCTCTTCTAGTTTCCTCGCCCTGACCCCTGACCGGAGGCCGAGGTGACAGGGCGCAGTTGCCTGGATGTCGGGAGCCACGGCTGGGTCTGGGGAGCTTCCTCACTGCTCAGGAGGAACGAAACCAGCCAGCCGGAAGCGGTGGGGCTGCAGCCCTTGGCCGGCCCCAGGCTGACCAAGGGCCGGGGAGGAGGGAGTCGGGACTGCGCTGCCCTCCCCGTCAGACCCTTTCCCGGCCACCGCCTGCTTCCGCACCCCGGGAGGATGGAAGATTACTAACAGGAAAAGCTATCTCGCTTGCAGCTAAAAATGAAGCGGCGTCCCAAGTCCATTTTTAACATAAAAGAAACTTCCTCTCACTGCCCGCAGACGCTCTCCAGAGAGCTGTCGCCTGCATGAGCAGACTGCTTTGTCGTCTTCCAATCCTAGTTCCGGGAGCATCGCACCTTTCTCGGGGTTGAAGCGTTTGTGTTAGGAGCTGGGGCCTGAGCCCGGCACTCACTCTGACTGCTCTGCACGCACCGGGCCTCGGTCTCCCCATCCGCGAGTGGGAGGGATGGGAGGACCGCTTAATGGGTGCTGAGGACCGAGCGATCCACCTCACCTCGCGGTCGGCCTTTGGTAGGGGCCACTGGCTGTGATCAGGTGGGCGAGCCGCTGCTTCCCTGTGGGCCCTGGGAACTACTGAGGAAACTGGCACCACGGGAGTCAAGAGGTTAAAGAAAAACTGTACCGAGGGGGCGGGAGACACACAGGAAGGGAAATGCTAGGGAATCCAGCCTTAGGAATAAGGCAAATGAGGGCGTTTCCACTATAACCAGCAAGTCCGTGGTCTTCCTGCGCAGTGAGAGCCTCTTCCTGCTCCATGGGAAGGCTGAACAGAGTCCCCACCCTCTCACCAGCAAGGGGAGCCACAGCATCCTGCTTCTACCGTTTTTGTCCTTGCCCTACATTTTCCCTGGGCAGCCCTGAGACCAGCTGGCCAGCCAGAGGCTCTGGCAGAAATCCCCACTGTGGCAAATTCCCAGATGATCAATGCAGACTCCCCGGCACCCCGCCGGCTATTGGACCCCAGGCTACTCTGACAAGGGAGGGGCGGAGAGATACTCCGTAGGGCCCAGAGCTGGACACTCTTGGGAGCCCCTGGTCCTGGCCTCCGTCCTCAGACGTTCGGCTGCTTTGTCTCATCACCGGCATCATCATCACCTGTTCTGAGCGTTTATTAATCTGGTGCTTTGCTAAATGCTGGTTGGTCCCTCCTGCCTGCACCCAAGGCCCCTCAGAGGTCCTGCACAGCTGGGTCCCCGAGGACTCCCTCCTCCAGGAAGTCTCCATCGCTGGCTGAAACTGGCAGAAGCCAGGCCACAGGTATTTGTTTGGCGCCTACTGTGGGCTCCACACTGTCCTGAAGCAGGTATTGTCACTTCCACTAAACAATGAGTTGGGAGTGTGAAAGGCTGAGCCAAGGGAAAGTACAGTCTATGCACTGGTCAGTTTGGTCACTGTGACCAAATACCGGAGGAAAACAACCTAGAGGAGGAGAGGTATAATTTGGCTTTCAGTTTCAGAGGCTCCAGTCCATGGTCATCTGGTTTCCAGGTATAAACCTCATGGTGAAAGGCATGGCCAAGGAACCCTCCTTACCTCCTGACAAACAGGAAGCAGGGAGCAAGAATTCCAGTACCTGGAGACCAGATGCAGCCCCCAAGTCATAACCCCAGGACCCAGTCCCAGGAGTCAGGACCCACGTCCTTCCTCCAGCCCCTCCCAGTAGTGCCGTCAAGTCATGATCCCCCTCACGATCCATTCATCTTTGGAAAAACCCATAGACACAGCCAGAAGTGTGTTTCCTAGGCGTTTCCCAATCCAATCAAACTGACAGTCAAGATTAACAAACACAGGCTGCCACCATGGTGTGGCCACTGATCGAGGAGGGTCAGCCTCTTCCAGACCCCCTAGGGCCACTGCTCACAGGTCACTTGGCCCCTCATCTTGGCCATTTTCTCCCCTCGACACGTGTGCCCTCCACTCTGTCTGGCAGGTGTAGGGTTGAGTGACTTCATGGTGACAGACTCGGGAAGGGACGCTGGGATGTGTTCATCCTGTATAAGCTCCTTGAGAACAATTGCAGACCCACACCTGCAGCTTAGGACCCATTCAGAAATAAGTGCCAGGTGGAACATTCTGCCTTAGGGGGCAGTGAAAATGAAGATGCTGTTGCCCCCCATTAGGCAAAATTGTAGGGGCATTTGGGCTACTTGCCATTCTTCCTGGAACAATGCTCAATGCTTGGCTCATAGCGAGGACTCAGTAATATTTATTTAATAAATAAATGAATACCTTATCACAGTGTGGGCAGTGTAGTGTACAGTTTGTGCTCTGTGGGGTGTACATGTGTGTGTGTGTGTGTGTGTGGTGCTAGGGATCGAACCCAGAGCCTCACATATGTTTGGCAAGGGCTCTACCACTGAGCTCCAGCTCCAGCGCCTCTGTAAATGATTGATAATTAAATTGATTAGCCAAATTATTGGAAATTTGCATCCTACTCAGAAAATGATCAAAAATTTTTTCTATCATCTTCAGTTAATGTCTTCCAATAATAGATTTCCTGTTTACTCTGTGTGTTGGTTGGATCCTGTGTCCCCCCAAGGACTCACATGATTTGGATGGGGCTGAGTCTGGCGTTCACGATTGGTTTGTTGTCTAGCGCTGGGACTGGTGATGTGAGTGCTGCTCCCACCCAGGGGTGGAGCTGACACACAGAGTAAGGACGTGTCTCTTTCTCTCTCTTGCTGGTGTGCCTTGCTGTTTTTGGCAGCTGCCATGAATGGCTGCCCTGCCACACCACGCTGCCTTGGAGCCAACTAAGTATGGACTGAAACTCCCGAGAAACTGTAAGAAATAAACATTTCCTTCCCTAAGTTTGGGCATCAGGTATTCTATCTCAGCAACAAGTGAAAACTAAGACACTCTGTTTCCTGAATTTCTTAGCAAACTTGTTAAAAAGCAATCCACTTGGGGAGTGGTGGTGGGGCTCTGTCCAGGACCCTCTCCATGGAGTGGCCTTCTTCAGATGCCGGGGTGCTTGGAGTGAGCCGGTGAAGACAGGAGACCAGGCTTCTCTTCCAGCCATGCTTTCACTGGCATTTACTCTTTCTCTGTTTTCAGTATCACTGTCTGAGTTCCACATGATATCCCAATACACAAAGCAAATATAAGTGCAGGTATTTCTTTGCAAAAAGAAGCCATTCAGAAGAGACCTAGAATAGCAAAAACAATTCTAGGTAACAAAGACAAGGCAGAGGGCATCACAATCCTTGACTTGAAATTATACTATAAAGCTACTGTGATAGAATCAGCATGGTACTGGCAATAAAACAGTACCATGGATCAATGGAACAGATGATAAGATGCAGACACAACTCCAAACACACTCAGCCACCTAGTCTTTGACAAAGGGGCCAACCAAACATGTTCACTGGAAGAAAGATAGCATTATTATTATTATTATTATTATTATTGTAGCACCAGGGATCAAACTCACAACTTTGTGCCTGCCAGACAGGTGCTTAAGCTATTGAGCCAAACTCCTGGCCCTAAGATAGCCTCTTTAATAAATGGTGCTGGAAAAACGGACTTTCCACATGCCAAAGACTAAAGCTAGATCCAAGTTTATCAACACCCACTAAACTAAAGTCAAAATAGATCAAAGATCTAAATATTAAAGCAGAAACACCAAATCTACTGGAAGAGAAAGTAGTCAGAATTATTTTTAAAAATTTTTTTATTTAAGAGAAAAAAACACAGAAAAGAAAAACAAAAAGCAAAAGAGACAAACAGCAACAAATCCAATACAATAACATTATAGGTTTACAAAATGAGATGATAGGAATTTGACAATGGTTGTAATATTGTATATTGTTATCTTCAAAAGGGTTGTTTAGATTAACAGATATGGACATGTAAAATTGATCTAACCATGAGTATTAACTGTTCTTTTTCAATAACTAATGCATTTAGTAGTATAGCCATTTTAACTATCTTATGTATACATATATAGAAATTTATGTCTTTTTCCTTTTCCCTTCCTTCTTTCCTCCTTTCCCCTTATAATACCTCTTGTTATCTTCAAAATAACTGCCCATACCATCAGGCATAATATAATCAAACAAAATAGTACAGAATAAAACCAATAAAAACAAAACAATGGAAGCAATATAGGACTTCAAAACAATAGTAAAACAATACTGGTTACCACAATGCCTCTTGTTATCTTCTAAGCAGTTGCCTATATCATTAGTTATAATACAATCAAACAAATTGAAATAGAATAAAATCACTCAAAACAAAACAAAGCAATACAGGGCTTCAAAACAAGGTGATTGGATATCAATAATGGCTACCATAATCTATTTTGTTATCTTTGAAATAGCTGTCCATGCCATCAAATGTAATAAAATTAGACAAACCGAAATAGAATAAAACCAAACGAAACAGAGCAATGAAAACAATACAGGATTCAAATCATGATAATAGATTAACAATGGCCACCACCTTCTCTTTTTAGACACTTCCCTTTCATTTTTATAATACATATTATGTATTTTGAATCCTACTAACTCCTTTAGTTTTCTGTACAAAGGAGATAACATGATGTTCACCCATGTGACTCTGGATCATTTCATCCATGAACATGATCTTAAGTTGTATCCATTTACCTACAAGAGCCTTGAGGTTATTTTTCTTTATCCATTGGAAAGCTGAGTAGCTTTCCATTGGATAAAAATGCCATATCTTTCTTGTCCACTATGTAGCTAATGGGCAAGCTACCCCCACTTCTTTCTGGTTCCCTGTCACATAGAGCACTGTTCTCTCTCCTTTGACTTTCAGTCTATGAACTCCCTTTCGAGTTTAATGTGTTTCTTTTATAAAGCATATTGATGGATCCTGTCTCCTGATCCATTCTGCCTGTGTTTCTTTTTATTGGTGAATTGAGGCCATCTACATTAATGGTTATGGCCAAACATGCACTGCCTCATCTCTGCCATGCTATTTTCCTGCCATTGGCTGCCTACTTTTCCTCTCTATTCAATTATCTGCCCTGCTCAGTGATACCCCTATGCCACTGCTTCTGGAGCTGTGGTCTTTTTTATCTCTCTCTAGAATGTCCTTCAGTATTCTTTGTAGGGTTGGTTTGGTGGTCATGAATTCCTTTGTCATGGAAGTATCTTGTTTTGTCATTAATTCTGAAAGATAGTTTTGCAGGGTACATCAATTTAGGATGGAAGCTGTTTTCTTTCAGGACTTGAAATACTTCACTCCAAGCTCTTCTTGACCTGATGGTTTGTGTTGTCTGTTGTGATTCTGATGGGTTTTCCTTTGCAGGTGATCCGTTTCTTTTCTCTAACAGCTTTTAATATTCTGTTTTTGTGTTGAATTTCTGGGATCTAGATTATTATATGTCTGGGTGTAGATTTGTTTTGGTTATGGCTAGCTGGAATTCTATATGCTTCACTTACCTGAATGTCATTTTCTTTTCCCATGCTTGGGAAGTTTTATGATATTATTTCTGTAAATAGAGTTTTAATGCCATTTGTATTGACCCCTGCTTTTTCACTCACACCTTTTATTCTTAAGTTATGTTTCTTTGGGTTGTCTTGCAGCTGTTGAATTGTTACTTCCAAGTTCTTTGTTATTTTTAAGAGATTTTTCCTTTCGCACTCACAAGATGCAAACCTGTCTTCAAGGTTTGAAAGTCTATCTTCAGTTTCTTTCAAGTGGTTTTGCCAACTTTCACTGGAGTTTCTGATTTCCTAGTTATGTCTTTGAATCTGTTTCATGTATTCTAAATCTTTTTTGTATCATTCACTTCAGGTTTCCCTCATTTTCCTATGCTCCATTTTTTCATCTATGTCTTCTTTAGAGATGCCCAGCAATTCTTTTATTATGTTTTTCATTTCTTCTTTTACCTGAGTTAGTATTTCTGCTCTAATTTCTTTTATAGCCTCATGAAGTTGTTTCTTTACTTCAGTTGCCATCACCTCAGAAGCTTCAGTTGTGCAACTCTCGATCTTGTCTGTGTTTGCATCTCCTATATTTGCTGTGCTTGTATTGGAGGCCAGAGACTGCCTTTTGCTTCTTTGTCTTGACATATTCCTGGGTTCTTCTGGACAAGTGGGTACTGGGGTCCCAGGCACTTCCCCCATTGGCTACAATTTCTCTCAAGTGAGACCGTTTGGTTCTTCTAGCCAGTGCTGGCTATGAGTATCTGATGGTGCCCATTGGGTACACTGGAGGAGGGCTGTCTGCTGCTTTTCCCAGTCTGTGTTAGTTCCCTGATGGCTGGTGGAGTGCGCACAGGGGCAGGGCTGACTGCCACCTGCAGACCTGGGCTGGTCACTGGTGGGATCCTCCACTACTGCTCCTGGCATGTGCATGGGGGCAGGGCTGGCCACCACCTCTAGACCAAGCTGGCTACCTGCAGGGACCCTCTGAGATGGTGGCTAGAATCTGCATGGGGGTGGGGCTCAATCCCAACAATTTCCACGAGTCTGTGCCCAGCTAGGAGCTGCTGGAGGAAGATGGGAGCAGTTCTGGTTCTGGGCTTATCTGGCCCGACTCCAAAATGGTTCCCGGCCAATTGCTGTCTCCCACAGGAGGACAGAGTCCTCTGCACTCACCGCCAGCCAGTACAGTCTTCCAGGTCTGCTCCCCCTGTCCACTGCCTCTCTCTGCAGAGGCCTCCAGGGTTGCCACCACCACGTCACCTTGATCACGTGTCCCCAGGTTCCAGCAGCTCCTCTTGCATTTGTATTTCTCCAGGCAAAGGTGCTGCCAGCAGCTACTGCCTTCTTTGTTTAAATTTCTCCTTTTACTCTTCCTGTGGGCTTCAATTCTCACTTTAGAGTCTTCCTGGGTCCAGGGGACCCACTCCCTTCCTTCTTGTCTTCCCGATGATGCTGTATTCCAGCATCTGGACGGTATCTCTCAGGGAGGTTGTTTACTCTGCTGCTCACTGTTCCACCATCTTCCCGGAAGTCCAGTAGGCAGAATTCTTGAAGACATAGGTATAGGCAGAGAGGTCGTGAACAAAACCCAGACCACATGAGAAATACTTCAAAGAATTAACAACTGGGATCTCATCTTATTAAAAAGCTTTTGCACAATCCAAAAAAAAAAATGTGAAAAGAAAACCCACAGGGTGGGAAAAAGTTTTAGCCAGTTGCCACTCAGACAAAGAACATATAAAGAATTGAAAAAAAAAATTGGACCCCACCAAATTAAAAAACTCAATCCAAAAATGGGCATTTGAGATGAATTCACATTTCTCAGACAGAAATACGAATGGCAAATAAATACATGAAAAAATATTCAACATCATTGGTCATCTAAGAGATGCAAATTGAAACAACACTAAAATTCTGTCTCACCCCAGAAAGAATGGTTGTCATCAAGAAATCAACCAATAACAAATGCTGGCAGGGCTGTGGGGGAAAAGGAACACTTCTTCACTGTTGATGGGAGTGTAGACTGGTAAAACCACTGTGGAAATCAGTGTGGAGACTCCTTAAAAAACTAGGATTAGAGGTTCCATTCACCCATCTATTCTCCTTCTGGGTGTTTTCCCAGAAATTAAAAACATCATACCACAGCAACATATGTGCACCCATGTTTATTATTTTATTTTATTATTTTTTTTACAAGTACAAACAATTTACTGATAGAAAGATAGCTTCTGTCTAAGAGAGACAGAAGGTGGCCCAGAAAGTGGGCTGCCTCACACCCATGGGTGTAGCAGCACAATTGGCAATAGCTAAATATTGGAAACAACCCAAATGCTCACCAACCAAGGAATGGATAAAAAAGATGTGTTCTTTTTATACAATGGAGTATGATGCAGCTACAAAGAAGGATAAACTTGAGACCTTTATAGATAAATGGATGCAAATGAAGACCATATTCTTAAGTGAAATAACTCAGACCCACATGTGTAAACATCATATTGTCTCCTTGGTGTGAGAAACTGAAAGAGTAAATAAGGTCCTAAATGAATGTACAATAGATATTGTGAGATGGGAAGAAATTGCTCAAAAGGAAAAAGGAACTAGGGTAGAGGACAGTGGAAAGGAACGAAGGGAAAAGGAAAAAGATACAAAACAGTTATACTATTAGTTTCTCTTAGTTCATTGAAAAGAAATGCTTGCACTAATATCATTTGGAAAAATTTTTATGCCTGTATTTTGTACTCTAAGTAACTACTTTAAAGCTAACAATAGACAATGTATTAACCATTGTCATTCTCCTGTTCTTTTGTTATTTTGTTTTACTTTTTTCTATAAAATAAAATAAAAATGAGAGCCAAATTTTAAAAAAAGGTGTTCAATCTGGAACATTAGGGTCTGCAGCGGTGGATGATGTGGGGACAAGCTGACTTCACACGGGCTGCGGCTCCTCTGGGCGGGTTCCTCCGCAGACTTGACTCCAGCACCCCACCCCGCTCAGCCTGAGGCTCCTGCAAAGAGGGTCATGGGCGAGTGGGAAGTGGAGAAGGCCCGTCTTTAAGAAAGTTGGTGGCCAAAAGCCCAAGGCTGAGAGAATAGAATCCTGGCTGGGGGTCCCTGGGGGGCTGTCCCATAGTGAAAAAATGTTAAAGTGATGTTGAACAAAGTCTTAGCATGTTTTGTTAACTTGGTAAAATAAAATATCAGAGGCTGGAGCTTTGTAAAGAAAAGTTTTGCCAGGCATGGTGGCAATGCCTGCAATCCCAGCACTCAGGAGGCTGAGGCAGGAGGATTGCCACAAGTGTGAGGCCAGCCTGGGCTACATAATGAATTCAAGGCCACCCATCTCGGGGGAAGAAAAAGAAAAAAAGAAAGAAAGGAAGGAAGGAAGGAAAGAAGGAAGGAAGAAAAAAAGAAAAAGAAAAAGAAACGGGGTTTTATGTTGCTCACAGTTTTGGAGACCGCAAGTCCAACAGGCGGCCCCATCGGCTGAGCTTTTGGAAAGGGTCCCTGGCAGTCTCACAACAAAGCAGAAAGCAGGAAAGGAACCGCCATGAGCAGAAGGGGCCGGGCACAGGCGGAGGCTCTGCCTGCTGACCTCCTTGGGATGGCCTCGGGGTGAGGCCAGCGCTGACCCTTCTGAGGGCGGCTCCTGCAGCCTCATTGTGTTGCCCCGGACCCCTCTGCCGTTCGGGCCCTCGCTGGACAAACAGCCCACAGCAAGCACCAGAGGGGGACTTTCTCCATGTCACCCAGCGACTGGAAAGGAGTTGAAAAGGGCCCGGCTCTCTCCTTCTCCGACGCCTGCTTCTTTATACCCGTCTGTCTGTCTGTCACTGTCCCCAGCTCAGGGCCCTCCTGTGTTGTGCCCAGGCTTCGGCAGGCCCGGCCTCCAGACTGCCTGCTGGGTCCCCTCGTCTCTGGAGAGCTTTGCCACTTCCTCCCCGTCCTGTCGCGGTCACTAGCGGGGCCACGCCAGTCTCCCCTGCTTGGCGGGGCCGTCAGCCGCAGGCCGGGCGCAGGAGCCGGAGGGCCGAGTGGAGCGCAGGGAGCCGCTGCGCTCTCTGCGAATGGGCCTTGAGGACAGCAAAGGCCCAAGGAGACGGCCGAGGAGCCCGGGCAGAGGCCACACCCCTGGGGGTGCCAAGGCTCCCCGGGGTCCCCGCCCCCTCCTCGCCCTGCACCGCTGCCTCCTCGACCATTACCAAGAGATTTTCCCGCGGGGGCCCCTGGTCCGCCGAAGGACACCAACCCACCCGTGAGGTGGGCGGCTGGACGTGAGACTGCCGTTTCCTCCAGGGAAGGGCTGCCCACTGAGGCCGGGGAGACGGGAGACCTGGTTCTCATCGGGGCCATCCCCGGCCGCAGGACCCTGGCCAAGTCACTGCCTTTCCCCAGGTCCTGGTCTCCTCCTCTGCAAAGGGAGGCAGAGGGATTGACCGACTCCCAGCACTGCGCGTGAGCAGGTGGGAGAGGGCGGAGTCGCTTTGGTGCCCGCTGGCTCGTTAGGCTTTGGGCGGGAATGCCACCCAAGGGCCCCGGGCCTTCTCAGGCAGGGCTCCGGGAGGGTGGCTGGAGCCCTGGGCTGCTGTGCTGCTAGGAGACGGGCTGGTGAGAAGCGGTTGCCGTGGGTGTGGCCGGGAAGGATGCCTGTCTCCTCCTGGTCCTCTCCTGGCGTCCTGGCCACCATGATGTGAGCAGGTTTTCTCCACCCAGGCCTCCCACCACACAACTGACCGTGTGAGCGCACAGACCTCTGACACTGAGCCAGAGTAAGCCCCTCCTCCTTTCAAATTGTGAGTCAGGGATTTCGTCACAGCCCAAGGAAAGTGACTGAGACGGCCGCTGTGCCTTCTGCCAAAGACGAGGACAGACTAAACAAGGCCCCTGAGATCCCGCTGGCAGGAGAGGGGCGGGGTGTGGCGCACCCAGAAGGAGCAGAGCCCAAAGCAGGGGTGCAGAGGTTCGGCTGGGCCACACAGAAGCTTGGGCGAGAAGGGCGTCCGTCCCCTGCAGGTGGGTAACACAACCACGGCCTTCTGGGACAAGCAGGGCGGGAAGGAAGTGGGTGTGGCTCTCGAGCAAGCAGGGCAGAAGCAGGCGAGGACGCGGGGAAGGTGGGGCTCCATCACCTGCCCCACGACAGGGGCTGCCGACCCGGAAGGGCTCCCGGCCCCTCGCACGGTCCTCGTCTTCCTGCAGAGGCGGAGGTGACTCCTCGCCAGGGCCTCCCGCTGGCGTCGGAGCTGGGAACAGGACGCTAGGACGTGTGCTCCCTGCGGTAGGTGACCCTCCACACTTTGGCCGGGCACACATAGCGTCCAAACCTTTATCCCGGCCAAAGGAGTCGGGGATTGGTGGTGCGGCCCGGGACGCAGGCCCCTCCCGGGTGCATCTGTCCAGTCCAGGACATATGTCAACTTCTTACCTCTTAAAGACCCATCCCTGCTGGTAGGACCGGCAGCTTCAGGAGGGCACAGGTGCGGTCTTTGCGGTCTCCATAGTTCCCCGCTGTGCGGGGACACAGACCCCAGCCCCATGGGGCCGCATGCTGCCATGTGACTCGACGGGTCAGCCTCCAGACAAATTGGGCTGCTCGGGCCCCAGCCAGGCGTTGTGGGGATCATGGGGCTCTGCCTGCGAAGTGGCTGCCACTCTGCAGCCCTCCACTGGGCCTGCTACTGTGATGGTTGTCGCCGTGTCCCACGGGTGGATGAGGGAGGACTTCGAGGAAGACTTCCCTTCTCGGGGTTTCCAGCGTCTCTGTCAGTCAACGAACGCACTCAGCCATTTCACTTCTGGTTGAGCAGCTCAGTGCCCGGTGCTTCCTGGAAGAGGGTCCCTGGCCACAGGCTTTCAAGAGACTCTCTCGGCCCCGCGGCCTGCGGAAGTGACAGAGATGTGTGTCCTGCATGCTCGGATGCTGAGACATAGAAGGGAGTTCACGGTCCTTCCAGGTGGGGCCTCCGGGGTGTAAAGTGCTAGCCGTACCTCTTCCGGGAGAAACGTGTTCATTACCGTGTTAACTCACAAAATCAGTTTACTCTCCTAGAGTGTCCTCTGTTGAAGATACAGTATGCACACAAAGATGGTGGTTTATAAGTAAAAATGTTCACTGAATGATTTTAAGGAAAAATTCTGTTTTTAAGACAATATATTCAGAGCCAGGTGTGGTGGCGCACACCTTTAATCCCAGCACTTGGGAAGCTGAGGTAGGAGGAGTGTTGTGAGTTTGAGACCGGCTTGGGCTACAACATGAGTGCAAGGCTGGCCTGAACTATATAATGTGACCCTGCCTCAAAAAACTTGGGCCAGGAGTTTGGCTCAGTGGCTTACGCACCTGTCTGGCAGGCATGAGGTTGTGACTTTGAACCCTGGTGCCA
The DNA here is from genome assembly GCA_004363535.1 of Dasyprocta punctata. Taxonomy (NCBI): domain Eukaryota; kingdom Metazoa; phylum Chordata; class Mammalia; order Rodentia; family Dasyproctidae; genus Dasyprocta; species Dasyprocta punctata. The sequence continues at coordinate 57,524 of RJWM01007513.1, read as the reverse complement.
CAAAATAAAAAATAAATAAATAAAAATAAAACAGTGTATTCACTGTGATGCTGGAAAGGAGATGAATCATATTAACAATGGTTCTCTGAGTAGCTGATTATGGGTGATTTCTTTTGTTCTTTTGACTAATTCAGTATTTCTCCTTTAAATGAAAAAAATTACTTTAAAACATTTGTCTCCTTTATAGTAAACAGAAATCATTCTCAACTTCTACTTGTCTCTCATTCAGTTAGTCCTAATTTTCCCCGATCATTACAATCTCTTATCATGTGTTGATCCTTTAGATATTTGAAATCGTTACTATGTTCTTAGATACAATAATATTAGTGTCTCTGTCTCTCCTCTTCGCTGAAAACGTCTTCTTTGTTTAGCTTTCCAGTTCTCGGGGGAGCCCGGAAGCCGGGGTGGCCGCCGTGCCAGTTTCCCCAGCCCAGCATAGCTGCCGCTTCCCAGCCGGTCCTGAACATTGGGAATTCCGTGTTGGCACTCCGGGGCTCAGCACAGCGTGGACGTTTGTAGAGTGAAAGAGACGGACATTTGTGAATTGACATCATCCCCCAGTTCTGTGTTTTATCCAAGAATGGAAAAGACCAGAATTTAAGGTGACGATTTCAATTCCACGCAGACCCTCGCAATGTGGCGATGGCAGCGCCCCACTGTCTGCCCATCCTGCGCAGGCTCACGCGCTCCTGCTCACGTCCCCTGCTGCTGTTATTAAAGTGATGGATGCAGTGGGGAGAAAGGACCCAGAACTGCTGATGCCAGCTGGCTCCCGTCCGTCTCTGCCCACCGTGTCGGGTCCCTCGGTGGTGAACCCCAGGCTTGGGGACATCTGGTGACTCGGGCTGTGAGACGAGCCACCTGGCCATCTCTCCCCACCTCCCCTCCACCAGCTTTCCTAGGACTCCACGGCTGCTCCAGCTGGGGTTCACTAGAGGAACAGATTTAGTACAAGACGTGCACACACGATATGGAAAGGGTTTCCGAGCGGGGCTTGCAGGGGCGCCTGCAGAGTCGGGGTGCGGGGAGAATGAGCCAGGGTCGTGCTGGAGCGCGAGGGTCCAGGCAGAGGTGGAAGAGCGCTCGCTGCAGAGTGCCCGGAGAGCGAGTTGCCATCAGGACGCCGAAAGCCCTGCGCTGGAAGCCGGGGAACTGACGTCCGAAGGCGATGGTGAAGAGCGCGCTTCCAAAGCAGCAGCAGCGAGACTTGCTTCTTCTTCCCCTTTTATTCCATCCAGGCTACGAATCTATCGCTTGACGCCAACCACGGCCAGGGTGGGTGTCCTGCCTTCAGCGAGTGCGTCGTCCACACCCAGAACCGTGCTAAACCGGTCAGTCAGCGGGATGTTTGTTACTGAGGTTGACGTCATCCTTGACTATCCAATAGCCCTGGTGAGGCTTTGCCTTGGTCTGTTCGTTACATTGCAGTTTATATATTCAGGGCTTCATTTCCTGTCCAGCCACTGCCGTATTCTCCTCCCTCTTCACTTCCTAAGACATAACGTTTACCGTGTCTCTATCCTCTTGCCCCTTCCTTCCCACTTCATCTTTCGTCAGCATTTAAAGAAAAGGAAAAAAGGAGCAGCAAATGTGTTTTCTTGTAGTACCACATAAAGTGCACACGCAAGCACAGCTTGATGGGGCTTCATAAACGGAGCACACCCAAGTAACCAGCATCCTGATCAAGAAGTAGTGCCTCGGCTGGGTGTGGTGGCCAACACCCCTGGTGGTATGGGGAGGTCTCAGTGGAGCTTTTAACAAAACTGGCTTTGCAGCGTCTCACAGAAGAGTTCCACCACCCCAGCCTCTCTGTGCAGTCCGCAGATGCGGCCGTCTCCTCCTCCTCTTACAGGGCTGGACCCAAGCCCCACCCTTGGGACCTCATACAACACTATCACCTCCTTAATGGCCCTGGTCTCCAGGTGTGGTCATGGCCCCGACAGGTGGACTGGGGGGCCACGATTCAGCCCATGGCCTTTGGACACGCAGGCTGTGGGAGGACAGGAAGGAGACCAGTCCTGAGTCACTCCAGCCCCGTGTTGCATGGGCCAGTCTTCCCTCTGCCAGTTAGGAACGGCTTTAGTGATGCCTTTCAGAGCACCCAGTGAGCAGCGCTTGGTTCCATTTCCCACGTAAGGAGCTTGGGGCAGATGGCCCAGCGCTCTCGAGCACCTGGGCAGGTCCTGCAGGTGCAGGCTCCTTCCTCCGCCCTCTCCGCAGCCTCAGCATCCTGTGTGCGTCCACTTTGGTCACCGCAGTGGGGCTCCGGCATCGCACCTGCACCCAGGGCGGGAGGACCCGGCAAGGGCTGGCGCTGGGTGGGTCTGCCCAGGGGCCCTGCAGAAGCTGGCAGGCAGGGCTTGCTTGACCAGAGAGGGTCACAGATCACCACCAAAGGAAGGGAGGCCTGGGGAGTGGACGGTCTGAACAGAAACGGAAGCAGCCACACACGGTGCTCAGGCTGAGGAAGATGGGGGTGACCTGGGGGTAAACAGCCACGTCTGCACAGAGACACCCCTCGCCCTCTGGGGAGAGGAGACTAGCACCCACTGAGCAGAGCCTGGAGGCTGCCCTGGCTGTGCCCGAAGTGCCCAGACTCGTTGCTGTTGGCTTGGGGCCTGGGTTGGAAGCCGTCTGCTCTCAGCTCCCCCTGCGCCTGTGGGCTCCGGGGCAGGGGGTCGTGAGGGTCACCCAGGAATCTCGAGGCTCACGAAGAGCCTGGCTTATTAAGGGTCTTGTGATTTGAGTCTGGGTGTCCCCCCAAAGCCTCATGCAGTCATGGGGCTGGGCTTCTGGAGTTTGTGACTGGTTCATGGTCCAGTGCTGGGACTATGGGTGTGAGTGCCGCGGCCTGCATACAACAGAAGGGACGGAGTCTTGGTCTTGCTGCTTTTGCTGTCTTCCGCTGCGATCAACTGTCGCCCTGTGCCATGTGCCACGCTGCCTTGGAGCCTGCCGAGTATGGACTGAAACCTCCACAGACCGAGCTAAATAAACCTTTCCTTCATGAATCTTGGGCATCAGGTATTTTGTCCCAGCAGTGAGAGAAAAGTAACTAACACAAAGGGTGCGGGGTACCTACTGAGGACAGAAGTAGGGAAGGGGAAGTGGAAGGAGGGGTAGAAAAAGGAAGGGGGACTGGGAAGTGGGTGGTGTCCTTCGGATGCTCCTGGCTCCTGGTAACACAGCCTGCAGATTCTGGATGCTCCACTTTCAGTGCGGTCGGAACCAGATTCCACAGGACACACAGACAGACAGACAAAGCAAACACAGCTGCCTTAGCTCTTCAGCGACGGACGACCCTACACCCTGCAGGAGGGGAGGGTGGGAGGGTGAACTGTGTCCAGCCAGCCTCGTGGGAGTCCAGCAGGCAGACGTCCCCAGCAAGCTCTCCCAGCGCTCCTCACACCCGTCCTGTCTCCTCCTCCCCAAGACGGCGCCTTGGCCCAGAGGCCGAGTAAACCCCAGAGAGGACAGCAGCCTCGCTGCCAGTCTGCCAGGGAGTGGACCGGCGAACACGGGTGTCAGCTGTCTCGCGGTGGTGGCCTTGTCACCCATTCTTTGGTGAGGCTCACTGGGATGTGGGGGAGCCTCTGGCCCCATGGGCCCTATCTATGGATAGCTGAGATTCTCTGCCCTAGCCTTTGTCTGTCTGTCTGCCTCTCCTGCTCTTTCTCTCTCTCCCTCTCCTTGCTCTCGTCCTGGTAACGAAACCCAGGACCTCACATGTGCTGGGCAAGTGATCTACCACTGAGCCACACCCTCAGCCTTTTCTTTCATAATTTTAAGATAGGGTCTTGCTAAACTGCCCAGGCTGGCCACAAACTTGTGATTCTCCTGCCTCAGCTTCCTGAGTAGCTGGGATTGCACGCGTGAGCCACTGCGCCCAGTAAGGCCACTTCTGGCAGCTGCATTTGATGTCCTCGCCACCTCTCCTACATCAGGTGGAGGACGGGGCCAAGTCGGAAGGTAGGGCTCTCCTCAGGGACCGTGAGCAGAGACCATGGCCTCACTGCTTCCCCTTCCCATCGCCCCAGCTGGATGGGCTGCCGCCCTTCCTCATCACCTGGGGCAGAGCCCCAGAGGGCAGGGATATGGCCGCCCATCCTCTCTGCCCGCCTCAGGACCCGTGCTTCTCACCACCCTTGGAGGAGGAGGAGCAGTGTTTCGCATCCTACCGTGTGGCAGGGATCTCCAGGCTTGCACTGTGCCATCCCGTCTCCTTCCACTCTAGCTTCAGGGCCTCTGTGGTTGCAGAGAGGTCTCCGGAGGGACAGAAACCAGCTCACCAATATGGGAACATAAATATTTTTTGAAAATACCGTACTGGTATAAAGTTATCCGAGATAAACTTGCGAAGAAGAAAATAGAAGGTCTCATGGGGACCCAGAGGCAGAGAGTAAAACAGAAATGGGAGGGCACACCCACCCCCACCACCCGCTCAGTCCCCTGCATGGCATTGCTCAGTCTCAAATACAGCTGCCCAGCTTGGTCTCGAGGGGGAATGGGACCATGAGGAACAAACACGGCTTCACGGCGCCAAGTGGGAGGGACGGACTTGTGCGAAGGAGTCACGGTTTCTGGACTACACAGACGCCTCTCAAATTGTCCACTCTGATGGAGACCCCAGTAGTTGATGGACTAGTTAAATATGAGAGTTGCCCGATAAGAACAAATATTTTAGCGAATATTCAATATGAATATGTAGCTTTTTGAACATTTTCTACATAGAATGACAGCTGCCTAGCTGACCTGATACTTCCACCACTGTTAAGTCTTTTGTGAGATATTTGTGTGTCCTGCCTGTTTTGCGTAAGAGTAATGAGGAGGTAATGGAGGATTAGTTATGACAAAAGCACAAACAACAAAATTTAAAAAATAAATTGGACTTCGTCAACATGAAAAACTTTTGTGCCTCAAAAGACGTTATCAAGAAAGTGAAAAGGTATCTGCTGTAGTTTGGATCTGGAGCATTCCTTAAAGGTGTGGTTCCTGGCCCATGGCACTATTGCCAGATGGTGGGACTTTTAGGAGGTGAAGTCTCCTAAAAAGGTCACGAGTCACTGGGGAGGTGACCTTGGAGGGGACTGTGGAGCCTCTCGCGTGTTCTCTGTGCTTGCTGGCGGCCACAAGGTGAGCTAACTGCTGCTACGTGAGGAGCTCCGGTGTCACATGCCCAAAGCCAGTGAGGCCAACGGTCAGTGGCCTGGATCTCTACAGCCCTGAGCGCTGCGCTGGGGATTTAGCTCAGTGGTGTAAGTGCTTGCCTGGTAAGTGTGAGGTTGTGAGTTCCATCCCTGGTACCAAAAAAATAGACAAATTGTAACTCTGAGCCCATAGGAGACTTTCCTTCTTATCAGCTGATTCTCTTTAATATCGTTATAGTGAGGGACAGCTAACAAAACGACCTACAGAGCGGGAGCCAGATCTGGAAATCACCTCTGTGATAAAGGTTGATATGCAGAATGTGAAGTGAACAAAGGACTTGAATAGCTGTGCATCCGGGGATACACGGGTGCCCCACAAGCACAGGGAAAGACATCCACATCGCCAGTCCCTGGGAAAGGCAAATCAGAACCCCAATATCTGTACCTCCTAAAATGGTTAAAATTTAAAACAATTTTTTGCAATTAAATAAGTAGGATTGAGTCTATGGAGGAATTGGAATCTTTCTGCTTCACTGGTGAGGAAGTGTGGTAATTTCTCAAAAAGTTAGACATAAGCCAAGTGAGGTGCATACCTGGCCCGTAGCCCCAGTTCCTTGGGAGGCTCAGGCAGGAAGATCCAGGTTCAAGGCCAACCTAGGCAATTTAGAGACACATTGTCTCAGAACATGAAATACAGAGGGCTGGAGATGTAGCTGGGTGGTAGAGTGTTTGCCTAGCACAAACAAGGTCATGGGTTCAATCCCCAACACTGAAAAACAGAAACATACAATTGGCGTATGACTCAGCCATTTCATTTCTAAGTGTAAACTCTGAAGAGCTAAAGAACTGAGAGAGGAACTCAAATAAGCACTTGTACACTCGTCACCAAGCACTGTTCACATCAATCAAAAGGCGGAAACAGGCAGGGCATGGGGGCGCACGCCTGTGATCCCAGGAGTTCAAGGTCAGCCTGCACTACGTAGTGAAACCCTGTTTAAAGAAAAGTGGAAACAACAAAAGTGTCCACAGGTAAGTGGATGACAAAATGTGATACAGACACAGTGGAGTCTAACTGAATCATAAAAAGAATGAAGTTATGGTTTATGCTATGATTGGGTGAAACTTGAAAACATAAGCCAGGCACAAAAAGACCAATATTGTCTGACTTTTGTATTGATTGCTTTGCCATCACCAGGACAAAATGCCCAACACTGATAATTTAAAGGAGGAGAAGTGTGTTTGGCTTACAGTTTCCAGTGGGTTCAGTCCATGGTAAGTTGGCTCCAGGGCAGAAACGACATGGTGGAAAGGCCCGATAGAGGATAGATGCTCATCCTTTGGCAGCCAGGAAGCAGAAGATGTGACCAGGACACAGCCCAGTGATCCACTTCATAACAGCACATTCAGCCATTGAACTCATCAGCTGAATAATTCACTGATGCATATAGCACCCCAGTGATCCAGTCTCCTCCCACATACAAGAGAATTTTGGGTACCATTTTAGATTTAACATTCTGCCCATGGAAGCCTGAAAGACTGGTGCCCATCTCATTACGCAAAATGCATTTAGTTCATCTCTAAGAGTCATGGAAATTTTAACAGTTTCAGCATTGCTACAAAGTCCAAGTCCAGTCAGCACGGTGACGCATGCCTGTAATCTCAGCACTCAGGAGGCAGAGGCAGGAGGATCACTATAAACTTGAGGCCAGCCTGGCTTTACATAGTGAGTACAAGGACAATCTGAACTACATAGTGAGATATGTCTCAAAGAAAAAAAAAAAAAATCCCAAGTCCGAAGTCTCTTTTGAGACACAGGGCAAACTGTTAGCTGTGAGCTCCTGTTGAAAAACCAAAAAGAAAGTTAAATACTTTCAAAACACAATGGCACAGGTAAAGAATCCCATTCCAAAAGATAGAGATGGAGGATAAAAAGGAATCACACCAAAACAAGACCAAAACCCTAGAAGGGCAAATATTAAATCCTGTAGCTCCATGTCCAGCAAACACAACAAGCTGTGTCAAGACAGGAACTTCAGAAGGCTCGAGGCACCCGCTCCCGGCCCGGCAGCTTGTGGTCATCGTTGTCTCTTTCTCGGACTGCTTTACTTTCTGCCTGGAGCTTTCCTTAGCAGATGCTCCGTGTTCCTTGCATTTCTGATCCTGGGTCTCCACTGCATTCTGGCTTCACTTTCACAGCATTGTTCATGGCTCTCTCAAGGGAACACTACTTGGAGTCTCAGGTTTTTTGTTTTTTGTTTTTTTCCAGAAACTTGGGTGGGAACTTCCATGACTCCATAATTCTTGTACTCTGTATACCTGCAAAACCAGCACTACGTGGATGATGCCAAGGTCTGCTGCCAGCTTGAGCAGTAGCAGACTCCCCTTGTACCATGACTGCAGAGGCCTCCACGTGCCTGCATGGCTGAGCATGGTGAAATAGATCTCAGGGAGTCAATTCCCCAGATGGTCTTCCAGCATGGGGCTCAGGGGCTCTCTTTTCAGATGAAAGCAACCTTTTGCACCCTGATCCTGAGAAGTGTGAGATCTTGCTGATTCCTGAGATGCCTTCAAACCATCTTTTCTATTATCCTGATGTAAAGTACTTGTGGTCTATTTAATGCCTTTTTTTTTTTTTTTTTTTTTTTAAGCAACCACTGCTTCCATAGCCCCAACTTTGTAACTCCTTTCTGGGTATGCTGTAAGTTTTTCAAATCATTCCACTTCCTTTTTCTTTCCAGATTTTCACTGTAGACTTGACTAAAAGTAGCCAACAAGGCCTATCTCACAGCCTTTAAAACGTTCTCTGCCAGAGGCCAGGCATGGTGGCACATAGCTGTAACCCTAGCACTTGGGAGGTTAAGGCAGGAGAACTGACGGGGTTTGAGACCAACCTGAGCTACACAGTAAGTTCAAGTCCAGTTTGAATTACATAGTGAGACCCTGTTGCAAAAAACAAAAAAATTTTCTCTATCAAATTTATCATTCCTCTGCTCATAATCTCAGTCTCCTACAAAGTCTCAAGATGTAGGTGAAATGAAGAAACAATTTTTGCCAAAGTATAAAACACATGGCCTGTAGTCCAACCATCAGTGAAGTCCCTGCTCCCAAACGAAATCTCGAGCCTGGCCGTTACTGTCCACATTCCTGTCAGCATTCTGGTCTTCTGAGCTCTGACCAGCACTGCATACCAAGCCCTGCTCACAGCATTACAGGAATTCTCTAACCTGCATCTCCAAACACTTCCCAACCTCTCTGGTAAACCAGTCTCAAAGGCTTCTGAAACACGATTGGGTACAGTCACAGCAGTGACTCCATTTCAATAGCACCAAAATCTGTTTTAGCCACTTTGCCACTGTTGGGATGAAATAACCAACACCCACAGTTTAAAGAAAGTTTTATTTGGCTGAAAGTTTCTAGTGAGTTCAGTCCAAAGCCCACAGGCCGCAAGGCAGAAACAGCTGGGTAGAAGAGCCTAGCAGGACACTGCTCGTCCCGTGGCAGCCGGGAAGCAGAGCAAGGCGGGAGGAGCGGCAACAAGAACGTATCTTTGCGGTTCATACTCCCCGTGACCCACATGCAGCCCGGCTCCACTGCCCAGCAGCACTGTGAGGCACTGACCTCATCAACAGATGAATCTGCTGACGAGCACAGCACCTGTCCCGCTCGTATCCAGATGGCTCCCAAAGTCTCACGCAGTCACAGGTGGGGCTTCACAGAGGTGACTGGACCTAGGGTGTGTGACACTGGGATTAAGGGTGCGTGACTATTACATTAGCCCAATCATTGGTTTAGCTAGTTCTGGATGTAGCTAACGGGAAGGCCCACTGTGGATGTGAGTGGTACCACCCCTTCGGCCAGAAGCGTGGAGGGTGGGGTGGGGGGCAGGCCGCTGGTTTGGCAGCTGCTGCTTCCTGCATCTGCCTTCTGCCTGCCACGCCATGGACTGTTTCTCCCCTGCCAGGCCCGTCTGCCGTGCCACCCCGCCTTGGAGCCAGCCGACGATGGACCGAAGTCTCTGCAAACTGAATCAAGTAAACCTTTCCTCCTTTAACCTGCGGTGGTGGTATTTTGTCTCAGCACAGAGGAAAGTAACTGAGATAGTACCCCATGATGCAAGCACCTCCCACACACGTGGCACTTTTGGAGGACATTTTACATCTGAATATAACGAATCTACTTGTGCAAAATATCTTGAATGGCAAATTCAGAAAGACAATGTAGATTAAAAGTTACTGGTGGCTGGGAGGAGGGTGGAATGGAGGTTTCTTAAAAGTGTTCAGAATTTATTTTCATTATAAGAGAAAAGTTTTGGAAATAAATAGTGATGATGCCTGGGGAGTATTGTAAATGTAAATAATGACACTGAATTATATACTTAAAAATGTTTTCCAGTCATGCCTGTAATCCCAGTTATTTGAGAGCCTGAGGCAGGAGGATTGCAAGTTTGGGGCCAGCCTGTGCAACTCAGCGAGACTGCCTCAAAATAAAAAAAAGAGGGGGGTTGGTGGATGTAGCACAGTGCAAAAACCTAGATTCAATCATCTGCTCCCAGAACAAAATGATTGAAATGGATCTGGAGTATAGCTCAGTGGTAGAGTTTTTGACTAGCAATTATGAGGAGTTGGGTTCAGTTCCTGGAAGAAAACAAAGTTAAAGTGGCATTTTTGTTTGTTTGTTTGAGATGGGGTCTCACTACGTAGCCCAGACTGGCCCTTGAACTTCCTGCAATCCTCCTGCCTCAGCCTCTCAAGTGCTGGGATTACAGGTGTGCACCATCACACCCGACCAAAGTGGCGTATTTTATGTCATATATTTTAAAAAAAGTTTTTGAAAGAAGAGCCAAGAGGAGGTTGGATAATTCTCAGCAGTCTTGGTGCAGGGTTGCACTAAATTCCCTAAACATGGAACCAGGCCTGTTGAAATTACCATGCACTTCATTCAGAGGAACAGGCAAGCATTTAGGAGGACAAGAGGACACTGTCACCTGTAGCCGCTCTCATCTTGTCTTGGAAGGGGAACCATCACTCTGTAATTATGGTGAAGCGTAATGAAAAGGTCTGCGGTGGTTGTGGGGCAGGGCTCCACATTAAAACCTGTTATGCTGTTGGTCATTTATCTGTGGTTAGAAATGACAGCCACACAGTGCTCCCAAGTCGAAGGGTGTGGCCGTGGGGGTGGGCAAGTTCCCTGGATGGAAAGGCATTCACCACATTGTAAGTGGAGTCCACAGACTCAGAACCATTCCTGGTGAATGTCTAAACTAACGTCATTACTATGATCTTCTGACATAATTGTGCCTGGTCAGCCATTCCAATCCTAGTTCCTAGCAGTTCCACTTAAAATAACCAAAAAGCAGACACAACCGAATATCCATCAACTAACAAGTGGATAAATAAAATGCGGTATAGTCACATAATGAAATATTATTCATCAATAAAAAAGAATGAAATATGGTACATGCTACCACATTTACTAACGTCGAAAACATGACATTAAGTGAAGGAAGCCAGGCACAAAGACCACCCGTACTGTACGACACCACTTATGTGAAATGTCCAAAGCAGGCAAATTTATACCTGCAGAAAGTGGGTTAGTGGTCGTGTAGGACCGAGGGGAGGAGCCAATGAAAGGTGACTTCTAGTGGATCTGAAGTTTTTTTCGATGTGATGAAAATAGATGGACGTGATCATCTTGCAGGTCTAGGAATGTGCTAAAACCCCTGACTTGCACGCTTCGAGGGTGGACTGTATGCAGCGTGAATCCTGTCTCATCAAGCTGTTATCACACACACACACACACACACACACACACACACAGATCTGCAGCAGACAGGACGCGTACGCTAGCAAAGGGCGCCCTGGGCTTCTCTGACAGTGCTCTGCTGTGTGTGCCATTCCTACAGATTCCAGTGCTCTGTGGTTATTGGGCTGGCATTCCTAAGACGAAAACACATGTACTGAATTAACTTAAACAAAACACAAAATTCTAAATTACAGAACCCTGCCTGTATTTTACAACCAATGATGAGTAGTTTCAATTGCATCTGACAGATCATTTATTTAGGGAGACGCTGAGAGAAAATTACTCTTCTTGGGTTACTTCATGAATCTTTTTAACCCACTTTACTGAGCTGCAGTTCAATATGCATTTCACCCACTGAAGGTACACAATAGTTTTCAGCATGTTTGTAAGTTGTGCATCCATCACCACAACCATTATAGAACAATTTATCCTCCCCCAAGAGAAACTCTAGACCCGTTAGCAGTCACCCTCACCCCCCACTACCTAGCCCTAGGCAACCACTGATCTTTGTGTCTGTTGTAGATTTGCCTACTCTGGACATTTCACATCGATGGGATCACATAATAAGTGGTCTTCTGCGAGTAGCTCCTTTCCCTGGCACCACGTCTTCAGGGTTTATCTGCTGCATCAGTGCATTGTTCTTTGGATGATGAATAAAATTTCATCGCATGGACAGACCACATTTCCCTTACCCGCGCATCAGGTGGTGGACATTCGCACGGTTCCCACCTCGGAGGTCTTCTGAGAGAGGCTGGGATGAGCGTGCGTGTTTGCGGGGACACACGTTCTTCGTTTGCTTACTTTGTTACTTGGGAGTCGGACTGCTGGGTCGCGTGGTAGCTCCCCTTGGAGGAAAGGCCGGAGTTTTCCAACACGGCTGCACGCGTCGCCTGGCACCGGCGGAGCACGAGGGCGCCCACTGCTCCCCACTCGTCATCTGCCTTGTGCGTTGCTGCCGTGGCGGGGTGGGGCACGGTGGCTCACGGTGGTTTGGATTGTGCTAATAATGTCCCTCTCTCTCGTGTGGAGTTTACTTTTGAACCGAGTTTCTCTCTCCCCTCTAACTGCCCTCACCCTGCCGGTTTAGGTCCTCACCATGTCTTTTCTGTTGCCTCCTAACTGGATTTCCATTCTCCACTCTGCCGCCATCACAGACCACGTGGCTTTCTGCCTAATACCTTGATAGGTTCCCTACTGCCTGAAGGACAGTCTGCACTGTGTGTGTGTGTGTGTGTGTGTGTGTGTGTGTGTGTGTGTGTGTGTGCGCGTGCTGGCGGTTGTACTCCGGGCCCTCAAACTGAGCCACATTCCAGCCTTTTTTTTTTTTTTTTTTTTCTGATAGGGTCTTGCTAAGTTGCTAGTGCCAAGGCTGGGCTCAAACTTGCAATCATCTTGCCTCAGCCTCCTAGAGTACTGGGGTGATGGACTACTTCGTGACACAGTGCCAGTTCCCATTAGTAGAGCTGTAGCAGAATGCTGGCATGTTTAGTTATTTACACAGTGTCTACAACTGCCTTTGTGCTACAAGAGCAGGCTGAATACCTGCCACACAGAGGGCACACGCAGCCCACAAAGCCCACTGCACCCACTCTGTGGCACTTTACAGGAGCAGTTACCTGTGAGCCGAGTGGTACCCGGAGTCGTGCACAGAGCAACCTCCCGCCCGTTCTCCCAGCCCTCCACCGGCCCCTTGACTCCTCAGTCTACGGCAGACGTTCTGATACAGGGTGGTGCTCTGAATTCCTCACCCTCAGATCCTGTGCTCCAAAAGCCGAGTCGTTTTCACCTTTATAACCTTAGGATACAGCCCAGGGTCTCACAGAGAAGCACTTCCATAAATGTCTGTGTCACCGAGCTGAATTAAATATCACTTGAATACCGAAGATGAGTTCAGGAAACACTAGAATTACTGCAAGATGAATATGACTCCTAAGACGATGGTACCACTGCTGGCAAAATTCTAGATGCACTGCTTCTGGCTGCTTTGTGACAGGGTCTCACTATGTAGTCCAGGCTGGCCTTGAACTCACACCCATCCTCCTGCCTCAGCCTCCCGAGTTCTGGGATTGCAGGTCTGCACCACTATGCCTGGCGTGTTGCTTCAGGTTTAATAGATCCTACCCTTCGGTATTGTTTGCTTATTTGAACATCTCCTCTCCCAAGAAATGCCAACTGGCACATCTTGCAGAGTTGAGTTAAAATCCCTGATCTGGGGGACCGTGTTAGAGACGCCAGGGTGACCCCCAAGGGACTGACTGCAGCCCAGCCACGTGGGAGGGCATGAGGAGGGGGACGTACAGTCGCAGCTGGGGTGCAGGCGCCCGGGAGGCTGCTGGGTTAGGAGGAGACTGTAGAGTCAGGACCCCGAGCTCTCAGTAGGGCGCAGGGTCCGGCACGTGACAGGACCCACCCGACTCATTCTGGGAACAGGCAGGGGGCGTCTGGGACCTGTCTCTGCCGAGGGCACAGTGGACAGCAGAAAGAGCTGACGCCCTGCTTAGGCCTAGCCCTGAGCTGCGCTCCAGCCTGCCTGCTGCGGACAGGGGCCACACCCCGGCCCGGGACCCAGGGCTCCTGGGCGCCTCTGTACCCTGCTTTGCCTTCAGTCCCCGGCTCACCACAGCCTGCGTGTGCGGCAGCACAGAGATGGGTATTACAGAGGGGCAACGGAGCACGGCAGGCGGCAGGAAGCGAGCCATCAGGGGGTAGGAGGGAGGCAGACCTTCCCAGCACCACCCCAGGGACCGCCCCTCCACCCAGCCCGCACTCCCGACACCAGGTGCAGCTGTAAACCCGTCAGAGGACGATCTACTGATGACGGTCACCTCCCATGATGCACACCCCTCAAAGCCCACCCCTGAGTGCATGAGGCTGCGGTGGGCATCGAGATATAAACAGTAACAGACAGGATCTGCCTGCTCTCTCAGCCGCCTAGGCTGGCTCAGACCCAGTCCTCCTGCCTCAGCCTTCCTCGGTGCTGGGATTACGGGCGTGCGCCTCTGCACCCTGCTCAGGGTCCCTTTTATAAGGGCCCTGATCTTGCTCAAGACAGTTCCACGCCCAGAAACCCCCCGCCTCCCAAGGACTCCTTTTGCTAATCTCTCAATGGGGACTGGGGTCTCAGCATGCGGTACTGGGAGAGTGGGGCTCCAAGCAGGACGCAGGGCCTGGTTTTTCCCTTTCTCTTAGCCCCTCTGCCCCGTCAGTGGCTGACCCCACAAATTTGTCCTCGAATCTCACCTTCTGTTCACTGTTGTCTCTGCACCCGGGTGCCATTCGAGCCCAGGTCACCCCCACTAGGGCCCCGTCACCTGAGTGCACCCTTCCCCCTCCACCATGGGACTTGGCAGCCGGGATGCTCTCGCCAGACACAAAGGCAGTCACCCACCTGCTGAAACCGTGCTGGCGCCCAGCACCTGTAAGAGAACCCGCTGTGACCTGCAGGGTTCTCCCCAGCATCACGCCTAGCTCCGCCTCTCCTGTCCCCTGCACACCCCAACCCACCCCGTGGGTTCGCACCGCTTCTGCCTTCTCTCAGGCTCGGTACTCTGGGGTGATCTACAGCGCTCTGTGGCGACCAGCTCCTTCTCTGTCTCCTGGCTTCCTCCCCCATGCCGCCCATCTGGCCGCTCCACAGCTCCAGGTGGAAGCCTTAGATTTCATTTCCTCCCCGATGCCTCCCCTACAGTTCCGTCTAGACCAGATCAAGCACTTGGTTGGGGTCTTTAAAAATTAAATCAGTGAATTTCAGAACTCACCACATTGAGGGGTGTCATTTGATGATGGATAAAGGGACCCAGCAACAAAGCACGGTGGCACACGCCTGTCATCCCAGCAACTCTGGAGGCTGAGGCAGGAGATTGCAAATTCAAGGCCAGACTGAGCCATTTACGGAGTCCTTGTCCCAGATAAGGAAATAAGAAGGGCCGGGACGTGGCTCAGCATTCCTCGGGTTCAGTCCCCGGCCGGGCGCAGGGGGTACATGGTGACGCACCGACGCCTACCTTAGGAACCTTTCCAGCCTGACCCCTGCTCCCTGAGGACACGGCTGTGACCCTCTCCAGGGGCCGGGAGGGCAGGGGAGAGGTGCGCTCCGAGTCACGCACCAGGCTGGTGGCGGGCCCTTGTGATTAGAGGTGTGCGGGGACAGGAAACTAGTAACGCAAGTTAACTAGTTCTCAGGACCTCACACCGACCACCTCCCTTCTCTGGCCGGCTCCTTCTGTCAGCTGCAAGTGTATTTTTGAGGCGTTTATTCACTAATCCAGCTCTTGCAGGCGTCTTGCGCACAGGCGGGTGCCCCGAGCCCTTCCACCGCGCCGAGGGCCGGCAGCGAGCCTGGCTCCGAGGCCGCCTTAGCGAACTATCTGGGGATCGGTGATTTTCGGAGCTGGGCCAAACCGCGGTGGTTGCTAAGCAACGATTCGCTTTTAGCGGGAAAACTTGGCTGAGGCGAGGATTGTGCAATTGTATCCCTGCTCCCAGGACCTCAAGGTATTTCCGTCCGGGAGGCCGTCACGTGTGCCGGCCACGCGCGGCGCGGCGGGGCGGGGTCCCCTGACTCGGCCTGCCCTGCGCGGGCCGGCGCAGACCGGCTCCCCGGAGGCCCTGCGAGCCCGGAGGCCCTGCGAGCCCGGCGGCCCCGGTGCTGCCCCGGGCTCCTGGCTCGGCCCTGCCGGATCAGACCGCGCCGGGGGCCTGGCCGCGGTTCCGACAGGCGCAGCAGCAGCGGGGTGGGCCTGTCTGTCTGTCTGTGTTTTCCTGACCGAGGGAGGGGAAGGAAAGGGCGGAGGGCGGGTCCGCGGTCCGGTTCCGACCCGACTCCAGCTCATCCCGGACCCCGTCTTCCCGCGCCCCGCTGCCCGGTGTCCACGCATGGACTGGGTCCCGCGTGGGGCCCTGGCCACCCCGGCTCCCCTCTGCGCGCGTGCGCACTGCTCGGGCGCCGTGGCCTCTCCTAGGACCAGACGAGGGCTTGCACGAGTTTCTGTTTCCTGCTGAACTCAGGGTGGGTGGGAAAGTATGTGTGTGTATACAGCTTTAATGAGGCAATTAATTTTTTCTTCTTTGGTGGCGGTGCTGGGGATTGAAACCGGTGCACTCTTACCACTGAGCTGCAACCCCTGCCCCGAATAAAATTTTAAAGAACTTCTCTTGGCTCTTTTTTCCTCATTACGATTGTTTACTGCCCCCCAAAAACAAGAGAAACCAACCTCTTTATACAACAGGGGAAGCAGAGGAAGGACTAATATCGCAAATGTATACCAGAACCTGAACTTTTCATTTGATATTGGAACGCATTGTTGCCTTATAATGAGTTATATTTTTAGTGTTTTAAAACCTGTTTATGCCGGCCGCGACGGTGCGCGCCTGTCATCCCCGCGCTCCGGAGGCTGAGGGGAGGATTGCTGCCGATTGCAGGGCAGCCTGGGCTGCAGAGTGAGTTCGGGGCCACACTTAAGCACATGCCAAGACCCTGGCTCAAAAAACCAAAATGAACCAGGTGCGGTGACACACATCTGCTAATCCCAGCACTCGGCCGCGGGCACAGTGGACGCCGGAAGGGGCTGGCGCCCATGCGTAGGGCCAGCCCTGAGCCACCCCCAGGCGCCTGCTGTGGGCGGGGACCACAGGGGGATCCCTGGGAGTCAGTGCCAGCCTGGGCTGCTCGTGAGTGGAGGGGCAGCCTGGGCTGTGTAGCAATACCCTATCGGAAAAACAAACAAACAAACAAAAGACACCTCTGAACAAATAAATAGAATGTTTTTATTAGAAACCAGCCATGGTAGTGTACACCTATAATCCCAGGGCTCAGGAGGCTGAGGCAGGAGGATCGCTGTAAGTTCGAGACCAACCTATGCTACACAGTGAGTTGAAGACCAGCCTGAACTATGTAGCAAGACCCTATTTCAAACAGAAACAAAAACAAAAAAATCTTTTTATTAGAAAAAACATGATTATGAAACGGTCACAATACCCAAACGTGGGTGGGAATGTGAACCTCTGGCAGCCCAGGCCGCTCTGCCCCGTTGTGGAAGGGAACCCCGAGGAGCCTCCCAGCGCCACAAGGGCAGAGGCCCACAGAGTGCCAGGCTCCGGCACCTCCCCCCCCTTCCCTTCCCGAGGACGGTCTTTGTGAAGTTCATAAACGCTGCATCTGTGCCACTGTGCTGTGCTGTGATGTCTTCTGAGCACCCCCCCCCACTTTATACCCTGGAAACGGCACAGCCTGCAGGTCACACCCTGCAGGGCACCCTAACTCTGCTGTCAGGAAGCCAGGAGCATGACTGAGCACACCTGGCTGGGAGGGGCCTGGCACCTCACCTCACTTCCGGGCTGAGTTTTATGGATACTGGTGGGAGACCCGGCACCCTGGTCAGAGGCAGGGGCTCTCACTACTCGGGAGCAGACTCAGCGTGTCCCGAGCCCCGGTTCTCCGCCGAGCGCTTGCCGTGTGTCACTGACAGAAGGGGAGCCCGAGCTCCCTGAGCCTAGGTGTTTTATACCGGGCAGCAAGCACCCCACCCTGTACTCCAGAGCCGCACTCCACTCTGTCCTCGGGCGTACACGGGCCCGCCTCTGCTCTGGAGGGCCCCCGCTGCACCCTGAAAGATATCTTTGGAAATGGTCCGGAGCAAAGGCGGACAGCACCTCTGTCCGAGAGCCTCTCAGACAGCTGGCTCCCCAAAGCAGATTCCACTTTTCCAGATATTTGGGTTAATCACCGGGATCAGAACCAACAAGTGGTAGCAAGTTCAAGTAAATATTTGTCGAGTGTTGCTTGGTTAGTGAGAGAATAAATTACTAAACAAACCAAAAGGCCTCTGAGAAGAGGTAACAAATACAGCAAGGGCAAAGTTACTCAGCTGCGTGGAGATCAGAGGTATGAGGCAGGTGAGGCCGGACGCCTGGGAGAAAGTACCGCCTCCGTCCTGGGCGGGGAGAGCCACCGGCAGGGTTAAAGCCAGGTGCTGGGTGACGTGATGAAGATGAAGTGCCACTTCTCAAAGGGACACCTTGTTCTTGTGGCCATTCATGCAAGTAATGGGACACTCATCCAAAATTGGTTAAAAACTTGATTTGCTAATTTTTTTTTTTCTTGAGGCAAAGTCTCACTATGTGTGTCAGACTGGGCTTGAGCTCGTTATGTAGCCCAGGTTGGCTTGTAACGCAAGGCTATCCTCCTGCCTCAGCCTCCCAAGTCCTGGGATTGCAGGTGTACGCCACCGTGCCCAGCTAGAAACAGTTTTCTAGTGAGTACTGTGGAGAGCAGGAACGCTTGGCCTCTCTGAAAGCAGATGGCGCTGCCTGCGCAGGCCTAGTGGGCTTTCAGAAAACAGCTGTGGAACAGAAAGAGCCTCAAATTCTCACTTTCCGGAGCCCGGGCCTCGGGAGCTGAGTCCCCCGGGTTCCAGTACCGGGGACCCGGAGGACGGCGCTTTGCTCTATTCCTGGGGCCGCCGCTAGGGAGTGTGCGCGACAGTCTGGGTCCCACCTGCGGCTGCTCGCAGCTGCTGCCCACTCAGGTAGCCGCTCTGGCTCGTGGGGTGGGGGTGGCGACGGGCGCATCTCACGGCCTGCTGGGGAGGTCGGGGGCCGGGGAGAGCTCAGCACAGCGCCTGGCCCGAAGGGAAGGTTCCAGCCGTGCTCACCCGGGCGTGAGGCCGAGACCCAGAGAGGAGCATACAGAGCAGGGAGGCCAAAGGCCGCAGGCGGGCGTCGTGGCTGCAGTGAGCATTTGCAGGAGAGGAAGGACGGGCAGGAGGGAGGCAGGGGGCTGGGGAGAGGTGGACTCGGCCCAGACCCCTCCTGTGGATGCCGCCCACGGGCCGCTCGGCTGCCCGGGGTCCCTCGTTACGTACCGGGACCACGAAGGCCCCTTCTGAGCAGGGGTTACGGGAGCGCGTACGAAGAAGCTGGCCCGGGTCACCGCCGGGGTGCTCGCCCCTCAGCCAAGGCTGCCCGCACCCACAGAGCCAGCGCAGGAGGAGGTTCTCGGCCAGCAGCTTTGGCTCACAGGCGGGGAACTCAGAAGGGCACCTGATGGCCCGAGCCTTCGCTGCCGGCTCCCTGCCCACCCTTGGCCCTGTGCCCTGGCTCCCCAATATTGTCCTCTGGCACCCAGAAGCCCAACCCTGCTGGGAGTCAGCGGTGCTCCCCCAGGGCCCCTGCCGGGGAGCAGGAGGGGCCAGTCCTTACGCACCTTCTCCTTTCAGTGCCTAGGTCTCACCGAAGTGCGTCCTGGAAGGACTCGGAGGCCTCCGGGCTCAGCCCTCTCGTCCTGCACACGCCTGCCTCCCCCACCTGTCTTCCCGAACGCGGTCGGTCAGCTGGCCCTCGGCTGGGGAGCCAGACACAGACCGCTCAGTCCCTCTCCCTTTAGTTAGGAGACAAGATGTGTGGACATCTAACATGACCACACACACACACAACAAAAATGGAATGCTGGCTAAACTGTGTCCCTTGGGCCTACTGAAAAACAAGAGCCCAGAGTGGTGGCACACACCTCTAATCCCAGCACTTGGTGGGCAGAGGCAGGAGAATTGCTACGAGTTCAAGGCCAGCCTGGGCTACATAACAAAACCTTGTCTCAAAAATAAATAAAATAAAATAAAATAACAGGTAAGTAGGTAGATAGATAGAATATTAGCATAAAGCCCTTCACAAAAAGCACAGGGGATGTTCTGAAGGGACAGTCTTTAGACTGGCTCTTTGGTTTTTGTTTTTGTTTTTTGAGGCAGGGTCTTGCTCTGTAATTCTCACTGGCCTTGAACTCACTATGTAGCCCATGCTACTCCTGAACTCTCGGTGCTTCTCCTGCCTCAGCCTCTCCAGTGCTGGGATTACAGAGCTGCACCACCTCACCCAGCCCTGGAGATAAAGAGGTGGGCTAGGAGAAAGATGGCCTTCCTGCTCGGTGGGTGGGGTGACCAGAGGCTTCACAGACGTATTCTGATGGTAATGGTCTGTGGTTACTCTGTGGTTCTGCGGTAGGCTAGGGGAATAGCGGTCCACCGTGCCTTCGCTCCTGATGTGGGTTACAGCTTCCGGCACCCCAGAGGGTTGGTGTCAGAGAGACAGGAGCCCCGCCTGTGCCTGCTCTCTGCCTAGAAGTGGTGTCCTCTGAATCAAGCTTTGTTTACTAGAACTTTCTGGGGTGATGGGAAAGCCCCGTTAAGTTGTGCTGTCTAATAACATGGTAACCATATCAAGCACAGGTGCTACACACTTGAAATGCAGCTAGGCTGACTAAGGAATGTATTTGGTTACTGTGTTTCAGTTTAGTATTTTATTTACTTATTTCTTGTTTGAGGCAGGATCTCACTATGTAACCCAGGCTGGCCTTGACTTCATAGCAATTCTCCTGCCTCGGTCTCCATAGTGCTGGGATTACAAGGATGCGCACCACCATGCCTATTTCAGCTTAATTAATTTAATAGTCCCCAGTGACTAGCGGCTCCATTTGGACAGCACGACTCCTGGCTCACTCCTTGGAGGTTGTCCCCCAGGACAACTGTCTGCTGCGGGTGCTGAGTAGCCCCCTGAGGATGACCACATGTTCATCGCTGGAATGTGAGAGCAGGTGACAGAAGGAAATTAAGGCTGGTTGCGATGGCACACACCTATAACCTTAGCCCTTGGGAGGCTGAGGCAGGAGGATTGCTGTGAGTTCAAAACCAGCCTGAATTTCATAGCAATACCCTGTCTCAAAAAATAAAAACCAAAACAAAACCAAAAGAAAAAAAAGGGGGAGGTGTAGTACATTTGCAGATAGAATGACGTTGCTAATCAACCATCTTGAAATAGGTTATCCAGCTTTCTGGGTGGCCCCTACCTAATCTTCTGAGTCCTTAAAGTAAAAACGAAGTAGGTGGAGGGATGAGATGAAAGGGTGAAAGGTTTGGCGTGCTTGCCGGGGGGACTCACTGGCCCCTGGCGACTCTGAAGGCGAGGGCAGGGAGCCAGGGCCACACGGTGCAGGGGAGCAGGGGCATCGGCCCCTGCCTGCGTGGTGATGGACGAGCAGGGGTAGGCCCGTCCGAGGCCCGGGGAGCAGGTGCGGCTGAGCTGGGCACCGTCTGCGAGCCCCGCCCTGGCTCCTCACCCAGCCTCTAGGGCCATGTGCACGTGCGGTTGAAACCATTGACTTGGTGGGGATTTATCCTGCAGCGATAGACAGCAGCTCAGCACCAGGACCGCGCTGGCCCCCCTGCAGCAGTGTCCCAGTGTGGGGACCCTCCAGACCACGCCACAGCAGCACGGGGCCCACGACCCAGCCTAGTGGGCTCGGCTGGCTCTCATGGCCCACAGACACTCCTGCCTGGTTCTGGGGAGCCCTGGCGAACACCTGCCCCCCACCCCAGGGACAACCATCTGGGGCGGAGAGGCCAGGGCCCAACGCTGGGCTCAGGAGCACCGGGTGCAGGAGGGGCCAGGAGGCTGGAGGAGGCGCGGGGCCAGGCTGCTCTCTCTGGCCACCACTTTCCCGTGGGGGACTCGGGGAGTCTGGATTTTAAATTCAGTCCTGGTCTTCCAGTACTTTATGAGACTGCTCTCAAGGTAGGAGGATGGGGCGTATTTTCTTCAATAGTATTATAGGTAGGGAAATAGGACATATTTAATATTAGTCTGGCTTTTTTTTCTTTTGTTTTTTGAGACAGGGTCCCACTAATGTAATTCAGGCTGGCTTTGAGCTCCCTGTGTAACACAGGCTGACCTCAAACTTGTGGAGATCCTCCTGCCTCAACCTCCTAAGCACTGGATTATAGGTGTGTACTACCATACTTGGCTTTACTTTAAATATTTAGACACAGTTGGGCATGGTAGCACATGCCTGTAATCCCTACACTCAAAAGACTGGGGCAGGAGGAACACCGTAAATGCAAGGCCAGCCTGGACTACACGGCAAGAGTCTGTCTCAAAAAAAGAAAAGAATTTAGACACAGGTCTTGTACCTCCTTCCTTGGCCTCAGATACACACCCTCCACCTGCGGCCTCCTCCCCCAGTGTCTCCCCACTTGTCTGAAACCACTTCTTGTATGTTCTCGCTGCAGTGTGGCTATCTTTTTCCATAAGACCCAAACTCCAGAGACCAGGTCTATCTCACCCAAGGCTGCTTTGTCCAGATGAGGTCGGTAGACCTTGTTGGATAAAAGGGGCAAATTCAGAAGCTCCCTGAGGTCTTTCTGGGCTTTAAATTTCAAGGATATTTGTAAAACGGAAATGCTAGAGATTTCTGGCCAAAGGGTTCTGATTGCTGGCTGTCAGTTACTTGTTGATGTGCATCACATGACTCCAAGCCTTGGCCTTCTATGGCGACACACGCTGATCTCTCCCACAGCAGCCCGGGCACTGAGCCATGTCCCGCCTCGCTGAGCCGGTATCTGTGCGTCAGGAATGCAGCCCAGCTGGCCGGGCTGGGGGCGGCTGCCGGCCTGGGCCATGGTCACCCAGGGTCCGGCGTGCAGGAGGACTCCTTCCAAGGGGACCGTGTGCGAGTCTCTGGACGGTTGGCCTCCATTCTTCACAAGCCTTGATGTTTCAGCGCATGGACTTCTTCAAGGGTCACTTCAGACGGCAGCGAGGCTGGGCCTCTGCAGCAAGGGGCCCCAGAAAGAGAGAACAAGCAGGAAGCCACATTTTTGGGGTCCACTTTTTGACCCATCCCCCAAATGACATAGCATTGCTTTTGGATTATTTTGTTAGAAATGAGTCACTAAGGCCAAATCATTCTCCAGGGTTACAGGATTAAGCGCCCCTTGTAGAAGGGAGGCATCCTACAGAATCTGTGGTCGCAGTTTTGAACTAGCCAGTTGATCAAGACCAGCCTTGCAAAGCTAAGGTTCCTCCCTTTGGCTACTGCTTCTCGCTTCTCCGGACCCTTGGTCTCACCATCCTCTCCGGACCTTGCCACTTCTATTCTCTCTGAAGCATGCAGACCCATGTCACAGCAT
Source organism: Dasyprocta punctata (assembly GCA_004363535.1). NCBI lineage: Eukaryota > Metazoa > Chordata > Mammalia > Rodentia > Dasyproctidae > Dasyprocta > Dasyprocta punctata. The sequence continues at coordinate 34,621 of RJWM01007513.1, read as the reverse complement.
TCTCTCCTCCCCTGCCCCACCACCACTGCTGGGAATTAAACCTAAGGTCTTCACATTGAGTTACATCCCCTGAGCCTTTTAAAAATTTTAAATTTTGAGCTGGGCATGGTGGTGCATGTCTGTAATCGCAGCACTCAGGAGACTGAGGCAGGAGGATCGCTGTGAGTTTGAGGCCAGCCTGGGCTACATAAATTCAAGACCAGCCTGAACTAAGCAAGATCCTGTCTCCAAAGAAAACATTTAATTTTGAGATATTTTATCCTATTTTGCTAAAATCAGTAAATTACCTGACCTGGTCTCAAACTTGCGACCCTCCTGCCTCAGCCTCCCAGATTACTGGAATTATAGGTATGTGCCACCATGCCTTGTTTGTGAAACTGGTTCTATGAAGGATCAGTGAGTAAATACTTTACTGAGGCGAGCTGTACAGTCTAAGGGACAAGGATTCAACTCTGCCAGAGCAAAAGCAGCCATAGATAAACTACAAATGATGAGCGGGTTATGTCCCCATAAGACTACTAATGGACAGTAAAATTTAAATTTTATGTAATTTTCATGTGTTGTGAAATATTTTTCTTATGATTTTAACATTTAAAAATATGAAAGTTAGTCTTCTGGGTTGACGAGCTGTACAGAAATACATTGCATCTGGATTTGGCCTATGGGGCCTTTATTTTTATTTTTATTTATTTGTTTTTTTTTTTTTTTTTTTTTTTTTTTTTTTTTTTTTTTTTTTTTTTTTTTTTTTTTTTTTTTTTTTTTTTTTTTTTTTTTTTTTTTGAGATAGGGTTCCTCTGTGCAGTTCAGACTGGCGTTAAATTCACTGTGCAGCCCAGGCTGGCCTCCAACTCACAGCGATTCTCCTGCTTCAGCCTCCTGAGGCTGGGATTACAGGCATGCACCATCACACCTGGTAGATTTAGCCAGAATTTGTCTGCAAAATACAAACATAAATAGGTAAATAAATAAATGGGGCAGGGATATGGCTCAGTGCAAAGACCCTGGGTTCAAGCCCCAGTTCGGCCCTCTGCCCAGGAAAAGTGAAGCGTGCGGGGCCTCCTGGGCCTGGGAAATATCCCTCCAGTGACGCAAAAGTGGCCCACGTGGGGCCAACACAGCCAAGAGTGTTTCTCGTCCAGAAGCCTCTGCAGTCAGGCCCGGCCGACCAACACGGCGAGTGGTGCTTCTGTCTCTTCTCAGTCTGCAGTTCTCCTGCCCCTCAGTCTGGAGTTCCCCACCGTGCACATTACAAACACATCTGAAAGCTGGGCAGGGTGGTGCATACCTGTGATCCCAGCGCTCTGGGAGGCTGAGGCAGGAGGATTACAGCCTTGGCAATTTGGTGACTTTGTAAAACCCTATTTCAAAATTGATTTTTTTTTTCTTTTTGTGGCACCGGGAATAGAACTCACAACCTTGCGCCTGTCAAACAGGTGCTTAAGTCACTGAGCCAAACTCCCAGCCCTGGTTTTTTGAGGCAGGGTCGCACTATGTAGCTCAGGCCAGCCTTGCACTCACATTGTAGCCCAAGCCGGCCTTGAACTCACAACACTCCACCTACCTCAGCCTCCCGAGTTCAAAATTGAATATTAAAAATGGTCTGGTGGGAGGGCTGGGGATTTAGCTCAGGGGCTCAAGTGCTTGCCTGGTAAGTGCAAGGTTGCGAGTTTGGTCCCTGGAACAACAACAGCAACAAAAAAGGTCTGGGGATATAGCTCAGTGAGAAGGCCCTGGGTTCAATGCCCAGGGGAAACAAAAAAGTACACTGTGGCAGGGTCACGTTAACGTCCTGCTTGGTAAAACCCTCCACGGTTGGAGTGCAGCTGCAGAGGCCTGGCCTGGCGTCAGGGCTGCCACCAGGCCCGGGCAGACTGCCGGGAAGCAGGGCTTCCTACGCCGAGGACACCAGGCCTCCGGAGACCGCGCTGGAGCAGCCTCGATACTTGTCGTGCCCCAGTTCTGGGGCGCTGGGCGTGGGGCGCTTGGCAGTAGGCCCATCGAGAGCCCATCTCGCAGGTGCAGCACAGACAGGCTTTGTGGCTACCCTGGGGAGCCGCTGCCGTTTCTCCTCCCGGCTGGAGCGGCTCCTGGCCGCCTCGCCTGGTGAGAAGGCAGTTTATACCGCTCTGGTTACCAGGCTCCACCAGGGCGGGGCAGCTGATTAAGCACGGTGACCCACATAACCTTCACGGGACAGACACTGTTTTTCAAAGGCAGAGGAAGTGCTGCCAAATTACAGGGTGTCAGGCTGAGAGGCTATGACTGTCAGCTTCCTTCTCTCTGGCACTGGAGAGGATTCATTGCATGCTTGTGAAGTGCTTTGAAATTTTAAGCTGTTAAGAATTATTGTCCTGTGTAATAAGAGAAAAAATAGAATTCCTGGCTCATTAAGGCTGTACTGTGGTGAGCCAGAGTGCTATTTTCAGGCTATCACTGAGGGCTACATTTTTATTAGAGAGAAAAAATGTATTTATGAACCCATAGACATCACTGGAAAGTCAGTCTGGTTCGTCAATGTTTTTCTTGGTTAAGAAATGAAAGATATTTCTTACTGACTACCAAAAGGACAGTTCCCAAGGCCCTGGGGCTTGAATACATGGACAGTTTCAGCAGGTGGGATCTGGCCTCTCACCAAAGGCTCGAGGTCCAGGAGGCCGAGACCGTGCGTGGAACAGCAGAGCCCACTCAGCGGCACCGGCCTCTGCCGTCCCAATAAAACCGACTGAGGCAGAGGTTTCCGCCTCCACTCGGCAGAGCGATCGGCCCAGGGATCTTCTGCTGTGATTCCAGATCTCCTGGGATGTTTGCAAGAGCACCAGACGCATCTGTCAGCACCAGTTTCCTGTGGCTGCTTTCACAGAGGCCCCAGTCCAGTGACTTACGACTCGGATCCTGCACCTCTGAACTGAAAGGCCGACACTCGTCTTGCTGGGCTACCGGCAGGGTTCAGTGGGCCTCCGACCCGCTGGACGCTGTGAGGGGATCTGTGCCCTTCCTCTGTCAGCTCCGTGGAGGCGGGGCCCTTCCTGCAGCTGTCCGGCCCCGGCTTTCACTGTCACATCTGTCCCGTCTGCCTCGCCGACTCTCCTTCCCGCCTCCCATAAAAAGACTCTTACAACTGCACTGGGCCAGCAGACTGCCCAGGCCGGTCCCTTCCTGTCGTCTAGGTGCACCGGCGAGGCCCCTCTCACCGTGTGAGGTTCTGGGGCTCGGGTGCAGGCGTGGGGGTAGCTAATCTACCTACCACAGCCCCCATCTTCCAGTCCTCTTCTGCTTTTCTCTGGCTACTTAAAGCAGGCCCTGTTGTGAATGTTTTATGGGTTGCAACAGCTTTCAACTTCTGAGATCACTCTAGAAGAGGGATCTGTTATTACAGATCAGGAAACTGAGGCAGAAAGATGAAATATTGCTTGTCCGGGGTCACTAAGTACTCCAGCCTAGGCATGGTGGCGTCTGAACCACACCAGATCATGCAGATTTTGTCCCTGAAAACTTTTACTGTCCTTGCTATTTTTAATTATAAGAGTAACACAATGTACAGATGTCCATCCGTATCCCAGTACACAGAGATTATTTCAGGGAGCACCAGTAGGTGTCTAAATATGGGGTGCTCGATCCTTTACACAGAGAGTGACATATGTGGCTATAACCCATCCACGCAGCCTGTGTATTTTAATCAGATTTATTCATCTTTAGTGTTGAGGACAATATATATATATGTGTGTGTGTATGTTTATGAATGTATATATATATATATATATAGTTTGTTTATTTTTTGTTTTTTGAGACAGGATGTCAATATGTAGCCCAGCCTGGTCTTAAACTCTCAAGAATCCTCCTGCCTCAGCCTCCCAAGAGCTAGGATTACAGGAGTGCAACACCACTCCTGGCTCCTACCATATATTTTAATCATTTCTAGGTTACTTAAATTTTCTAATACAACATAAATGCTATATTAGTAGTTATCATACTGCTTTGTTTGGGTTTTGTTTGTTTCTTTGAGACAGGTCTCACTTTATAGTTCAGACTGGATTTAAACTCGCTATGTAGCCCAGGCTGGCACTGAATTTGGGACAATCCTCTTGCCTCAGCCTGCAAAGAGCTGGAATGCAGGGATGTACCATCACACCTGGGCTTGTTCAACAAAGGCTTTGAGGTTTCTCTATGAGTCAGCCTTGCAATGGGCTTGGAAAAAATGTAATGGTGAATCTGATAGCCCTGGCTTTCAAGAGACTTAGTTACATGATGACACTGAGCAGGAATTCACAAAGGCTTGGTTTTTCAAAAACTAAATTCTGCCAGGCGTGGTGGTGCACGCCCGTAATCCCAGCACTTGGGAAGCTGAGGCAGGAGGATCGTTGCAAGTTTGAGACCAGCCTGGGCTACAAAGTGAGCCCAAGGCCAGCCTAAACTGCATAGTGAGACCCTGTCTCAAATAAAAAAGAAAAAAAATTCTGACAACTCTCCAGAAAAGATCCAGATCCATGAGGATGAGTGTGTGTTGAGGGATGGCTGGGATTGTCTCAAGTGCACCGAGCAGGAACTAGCTGCACCCTAATTGACTGCAGATTAATGTTTGGGGAGTAATGGTTATTGGTTGCACCACAGGAACCTAAATGAAGCCAGCCGGGTGTAGTGGTCCAGGCTGGCAAACCGGCACTCTGGGGGCAGAGGCGGAGGATCACAAACCAAGCCCAGCCTAGGCAATTTAGTGAGACTGCATCTCAAAATAAGAAACATAAAAATAGATAAAAATGAAAAGGGCTGAGGAAGTAGCTCAGTGTGAAGGTCCTGGGTTTACTCTCTAGTTTTGCAAAAAACAAAACCAAACCACCCTAAATCATTTTCTAACTTCTTGCAAAATGCAGTGGCCAGCACATGACCTATTTCCGGAAGAAACGCGATGGCATTAAGGGAAACCTGCAGCTAGGAGTCAAGGCCCGAATGGATCATTAGGGTCTCTGGTGACTTGGGTGCAGCTAGCTCTGATCAGTTTGTGGGTGCTTGTGTTTATGTCCCACTTCTGCACCGTGTTTGAGAGGATTCGTTTATGCACGTGTCAACCTGAGACAGATGACGGGCAACAGGTGTGTCAGGAGACACTGTTTCCCATCACCATACTATGTGTTTGTCTTTTTAAATTTTGAGACAGGTTATCACTAGTTACCAAACTGCCCCAGTGTGGGTTCACCCTTCTGAACCTCAGCCCCAGCTTCCCAGAGTGCTGGGGTTACAAGCTTGTGCCACCACATCCGGCTAAACCCGTGCTTCTTAACTGAAGTTATCCGGAGTACCTAAAACCCGGCTAGACAAGGTGCATCTAGCACTTTTAATTCATGGAGCAGTATGAACACAGCCATGTAACAGAACCCGGGGAAGGAAGCAGTGTCTCTGTGCGCATGTCTTCCTAGGGAATCCTCATGGGAAGACACCGTTATCTAATTTTTGTTTTTTGTTTTTGTTTTTGTTTTTTTGCACCAGGAATCAAACTCAGGACCTTGTGCTTGCCAGGTAGGCACTTGTGCTGCTGAGCCATACCCCTGGCCCCTGTCATGTAATTGTGAAGTCATGGTTCAATTGCTAAAAGTCAGGCACTAATGGAAAACACTTTCTATTTACTCTACATGTCTATTTTATCTCTTAATAAAATCTCACTAGGCAACATAGAAAGAGCTGTTTTTGAGGAGATGCCAACGAGCTGGTATTTGATCTGTATTTTTGTTTGTTTGTTTTCTTTCTTGTGTTTTTTGAGACAGGGTCTGGCTATGCAGCCCTGGCTAGCCTCAAACTCTCGGTGATCCTCTTGCCTCAGCCTCCCAAGTGCTGGGATTTACAGGTGTGTGCCACCACACCTGGGTGTTTTGTTTTGTTTTGTTTTGAGACAGTGTCGCTGTGTAGTCCAGGCTGGTCCTCCTGCCTCAGTTTCCATCAGTATGAGTATGGAGTTAATGTGAATCCACATAAAACCCCAGAATAAAGATAGATTGTCAGTGCCTGCCTCACTGGTAAAAGGAAAGCCAGGTCATTCACTATCACTGGGTGCTTTAGGGGTTAGTTACAGGGTCAGCACTTTTTGTTCCATCGGAGTAGATGGAATTGCCATGTGATATGATTTAAGGGCAGAGAAAGCTTCTCTACCCTGAAATATTTCCCCCAAGTGACCTAAAAAGATTTGTCACTCATCCCGAGACACCAGCATCTTGGGTATTATTTACCATTTACAAAATGCTTGGCCAGGGGTGGTGGTGTAAGCCTGTAATCCCAGCACTCAGGAGGCTGGGGCAGGAGGGAATGCTGGGAGCTCGAGGCCAGCCTGGGCTACATGATGAGTTCACACGAGATTACAGCTTAACCACATAGCAAGACCTGTCTCAAAAAAAAAAAAAAAAGCTTTTCTGCTAAGGCTGGGGTTGCAGCTCTGGAGTAAGATTGCTGGCCTAATGCGGAGGAGGCAGGGGCTGGATGGACGCCCAGCACCGCACAGGAGCAGAGAAACTACTGATCCGACGTTGTCATCCCACCCACACCCACCTGCCAGAGTGAACTCAGTTACACCGAGCTCCCCGATAAATCTCATTAAGATTTGATGAGATGAGACTCATCTAATGAAGGAAGCAGAAGCAATTCTGACTTTTTTTTATATTTTTTTTTTTATTTTAAAGATAGTAAAATACAACAGAACATAACAGAATAAAGTCAATGAAAACAAAGCAGTAGGATTGGTACAGAACTTCGAAGATCGATAATGTGAGTACAATATCTACTATAACATACCTTGCTATCTTCAGATTAGTTGACCATTCCAACAGGTGTAGTAGAATTGAACCAAAAACATAACAAAACAAAATCAATAAAAACAATATAAAATAAAGGGAAAAAAAAGAGAAAAATAATAACGATCAGACTAAAGAAAAACGGTGAGAACCATATTGGTCCTCGAAGACAAGACAGAAGAGAGTCCCCCGTATTTGCAACATTGTCTACTGTCATCTTGCAAAGAGACGATCAGGGTGCCGATCAGAGGCCTGCAAAATCTACGAAACAATACTAGCGTTTAGTTGCTTTATGTACCTTAGTTGCCATCAATTTAACCAGACCTCAGAGCCAGCAGCTTGCTTACGGGGTGGGGGTGGTGGTGGTGGGGTGGTGGTGGTGTTATGATATGGATGATGTCCTTGATTCCAAGCCCGCACACTGGTGCTGCGCGGGCCCAGCGGGTTGGGGCCCGTTTGGGCCCATTCTGGTTCTCCTTCGGGGTCCCGCAATTCTGACTTTTCTAGAGGACAGCAGGCAAGAACCAAGCCACGCGCTCCAGAGGCAGACGTCACTCCTCCGGGCCGATGGAAGAGCGAGGGCTTGACCACTGGCCTGTGTCACTGGCTCTTGGCTCGTTGATATCAAAGTTTTCTCATTTAAAAAATACATCCCATGATTGCATTTTATAATATTCAATTTCGCCATAACTGAAATTGACAAACTTCAGAATACCCCTCCCAATGGTAGAGCACATGTTGCCCCCAGAACCTCTTGACCTATCCGCAGAGTAACAGAGACCGTGGGGAACTTGCCCGTGCAGCAATTGAAATTCTAGATACTCTGCTCTGCCAAAAACAGATTCTGTGCCCCTCCCAGCCCCCCACCCCGTGTCTTCTTTTACCCAACAGCACAGCATCTAATGACGCCTCTGTGGCCCACGGCCAGCAGACAGCTGGACACTGATGCATACCTTGTACACAAACCAGCTGATTCTTCTGAGCTGCAGGCTGTCAGAACAGAGTGTTCCCCTGTGGAGAACTTGGTTTTCCATTAGGCAGGCAGCAGCTCACCCAGCAAGCAGGCGCTTCCTCTCCCTACGGCCCCTGCACACCTGCAGCAGGGGACCCACAGCCAGTCCCGAGGCATCCGGGTTGGCTTCCTGAGCACTGGGTCTCTCATTCTAGCTGCTTTCTGTGGGTCTCCGCAGTGCTCCATACCTAATACAGCACTTCCCAAACTAGAATTTATCTTGCCTCTTGCAGGTTCCTGTCCAGCCCCTGCTACAACTCTCAGATCTGCTGAAAGTGGAGCTAGGCAGAGTGGGTTTGAATCCCCACTCTTCCACCTAGCACCTGCCTGACCTTCAGCAGGGCAGTGACCTCTCCTAGCACAGACAGGGCTCTGGGGTGCAGTGCCCACTGTGAAGTATCACCAGGGCCTCCTGCCCCATCCTCTCCAAGCCCCTCCCCTCCTTCTCTGGCCTCCTCCTATTCATGCCTTTGTTTCTTGTCTGGACAGAAGTGCCGGCCCCGGTCTGCTTCTGTCCTCTGCAGCCCCCTTCACTCTCAGACACACCTCAGCCAGGCCCTGTCCTCCAGGAGTCCTTCAACTTCCTCACTGAGGAACGTCCATTAGGAAAGTGGAGCTGCTTGGCCTACAAAACTCAGCCCTCTCTGGACCCTCGCACCCTCCACTGGAGCCCCACCTCCAAGAAGCCCCATGGGAAGCTATTTCAGTTCCCCACACTGGGCAGGTTTCTAGCCACATGCAGCTTTCCCTTGAAATGCTTTCGCCCTTTTTCGGTTTCCCCGCTTCCCTGTGGTCCTCCAGTGCTGACCCAGTCGCCTGTCCTAGTCCACGACCCACTTATTCACACTCTTTTGGCACCAGGCACCTTACTCCTCCTCCTGCCAGTTTTTCAGTTGCGGTGACGCGAGGCTGGCCGGCGTTTGTCCCCCCACTTGACTGCGAGTGCTGCAGGGTGAAGGACTGAGCTCCCGGCTTGGTAAGCTCAGTGACCCAGCATAATGTGTGTCAGATCATCTCAGAACCCTTCTGTAAATATCTCTTTTTGGAGAAACGGATGAGAACACCATCAGTAGCTGCCTAGACCTGCGTAATCCAAAGAAAACCTTCACCTGGCTTTGGGGCTTTGGGGACCAACACACAAGTGAGTCCACGGTGCTTGCGGCTGGGAACATGCTTTTTTTTTTTTTTTTTTAACTTTCTCAACCTCAAGAAACAGGATTCGATGCGCTAACGGTCCCAGAAGGAGACAGGAGCCGCGACAAGCAAAACACTAGGTTGGGAACGTAGGCACCGACTACTGAGGCGCCGAGGGACGCTGAGTCGGCGGCCCGCAACGCGATCCCCGTCTGTCCCACAGCTCGCTAGCAGGAACGGGCTCTCCGCGGCCGGCGGGGACCACGGGTTCCTAAAGTACGGCTCGGAGCGCGCCTTCCGCCGCTTGCATGGGCCCCACAGACTCGCAGCGGGCTGGCGGTCTCCGGGCCCCGCTCCGTCCTCCCCGGGCAGAGCCGATCCCAGGCCGCGCCGAGGTCTCCGGGCCCCGTTCCGTCCTCCCCGGGCAGAGCCGATCCCAGGCCGCGCCGAGGTCTCCGGGCCCCGCTCCGTCCTCCCCGGGCAGAGCGGATCCCAGGCCGCGCCGAGGTCTCCGGGCCCCGTTCCGTCCTTCCCGGGCAGAGCCGATCCCAGGCCGCGCCGAGGTCTCCGGGCCCCGTTCCGTCCTTCCCGGGCCGAGCCGGAGCCGCGCCGGGGTCTCCGGTCCCCGCTCCGAGCGGAGCGCAGGCCGCGCGGCCGGTTTCTCCGCGGAAGCGTGGAGTTGGGAGGAGCCGCTGTGCTAACCCCGCCCACAGACCAGCAAGCCGGTCCACAGCAGCCGGCGGCCTCGCGTGGGCGCGGGACAAAGCCGGTCCGGCAGAATAGCCACAGCTAGCCGGCGGCCGAGGCGACCAGCCGCACCTGGGGCCCGGCCGCGCTCTGCGCCTGCGCGCCCTCGGAAGCCCCGCCCCAGCCAGGGCCCGCCCTCGGAAGCCCCGACCCCGGCCCGGCGCGCGCGGCCGCGCCTCCTCATGGCGGCCGCCGCAGTGTGTGGTATTTAGCGGGCGCGCGCGGCGGGCTCGAGGACGCGCGAAACGGCGGCGGCGGCGGCGGCGGCTGGGGGGAGCCGGGCGGCCGTGGCGGGGCGCGCTCTCGGGCGGCGGCGGCGGCCCAGCGAGTCCGGCGTCTCGGCGCGGCAGAGGGGCGGCGCGGCCCGCGGCGGCGGGTCCCGGCGACGGAGCGCGTGTGAGCGGGACCGGGGTCCGAAGCGCGCTCTCCGCCCACAGGTAAGCGGGGCCCGGCCGGAGGGAGGAGCCGCGGCCCGGAGGAGGGCTGGGCCCGCCATGGCGGCGGCGGCGGCGGCGGCGGCGGCCGGGCTCCCCGCGCCCCGGCCCGGCGCCTTTGTCTCGCCGCGCCCGCCGCGCCGTCCCCGCCCGGGTCCCCGCGCCGCCGTGGGGTCGCGGGCCGGGCCGGGCCGGGGCGGCGCCCGCGTGCCGCCTTTGTTGCGGGCCGGGTGCGCGGCCAACATGGCGGAGGTCAGCGCGCGGCCCGCCCGCCTCGGCCTCCGCGCCCGCCGCCGGCCCGCGCCTGCAGCCGCCTCCCTTGTTGATGTCGTTGAGCGAGGCGCGTGCACGCCGGCCGGGCGGCTGCCGGGCGTTCCTGCCCCGCCGCTCCCGGCGCCCGTGCGCGCAGTGCGGGGCCTCCCGGCCCGGGGCACCCGAGGGTGGGGGACCCTGGCCACGCCGCACAGGCCGCGTCTCGGCGTCCCCGGGAAGGGCCGGAGCCGTGACGCTCAGGCAGGTCCAGCGGCGAGCTCATCTGCCCGCTCCCCAGAGTCGTGGACGTGGACGTGGACGCGGGGCGGGATCGCGGTCGCTGAGCTGTCCCCATTCTTGACGAGCAGCTGTCAAGGGTGCAGGCTGACTCGGGCTGGGACCTCGGGAGCACACCCTGCTTACAGTCCGCACCTCCCCGCGGCTGGCTGACCTTGAGGGAGCGCTGACCTGACCTCCCGGGCTGGGGTTGCTCATCTGCAAAGTGGGCGTCCGGACCGCGCCTCGCTCCGGCGTCGTTCAGGGGCGGATGAGCAGAAAGCCCCGTGCCCAGAGCCCACGGCTGCGTGCTGCGCGTTCCGTCCACGCCCGGTGCGGACGCCGCGGTGACTGACCACCCGAGGCGTTCTCGTGAAAGTGCGTAGGTCAGAGTTTGTGAAATCTCCTTGTAAATCGGTATTAATTGAGGGTTTCTGTCTGTTCGTTTCGTTGTTGAAGTGGGAAAGGAGATTTAGATACTCAGAGTTGATCAACCTGAGACGACCGCATTTTGGAAATTGTGATGAGATCTTGTGTGGCCTGGATTTGGAAAATCAAGTTGATTAAAATTGAGGTTTCCTTTTAGCAATTTTAGATTATAGGTCAGTCTGTTTACTTTCAACAACTTTAGCTAACTAACTTGGAAAAGTGTCTTTAAATTGAGTGTCAGTTATCTGTGGTGTCACCATCACTGACAAAGTTACTGGAGAGCAAAGTGTCATGCGACACATGTCATAGTTTGGTGATTTATTGGGGAGCTGTCGGTATTGTGGTGGAGAGGATTTTGGTTAGGTTCTGTTAGAACTTTGAGACTGATTGGTTGGTGGGATTGGTTGGTGGTTTTTTGAGACTGTCCTGGCATTGCAACCCAGGCTGGCCTGGAACTCGCCTGCCTGGCTTCCCAAAGTGCTGGAACTACGGCCTTATGCCACCAGAGTAGGCCCTTGCTGTAACTTTTGAGACTCAAAGTGGATTACTTGAGTTCTGTATTTTTTCATTCTGAAGAGTAAATAATGATACAAACATCCATTATCTGGAAGGGTTAGTTGCAATTTTGTCCACGTTTTTTTCCCTAAAGCTTACTTTGTCCAAAATTTTTATTTGGGTATACAGTGTATGCAGTTTGAATGACAGCTTTTGACATCTTTCCAGCATCATTTGGTAACAATTAGTAATATTTTCAGTTGAAGTACTGTATAACAGATATGTAACTGTTAGCTATTTACCTTTGTTCCACAAAGCACAAGTTTAGAAACAAATGTAATTCAGTTTACATCTGTTCATTTACATCTTGATGTCTGTTCCCTCACAGCTTCAGGAAATTCGTGGAAAATTACTGTAGAACTGTACTTGCTTAACATCTGTAATTAAAAAGAATATTATAATTAAGCTAAAAGTAATAGAAGTTACAAAGGAATTATCTAATTGAGTAGTATTAAGAATAGGGTTTTATTTTCAGTAAGATGGTTTGAAAGCTAATCTTGCATAATAAGGGCAACAAAGTAAGCTTAGTAACTTTGTACAGTTTTAGTTGACTGCTGACACTATTTAAAACATTTGGTTTTTTTTTTTTGTTGTTTTGTTTTTTTGAGACAGGGTTTTATTGTGTAGTTCAGGGTGGCCTTCAACTCACATAGTCTGAGGTGACCTCAAACTCAAGGCAGTTTTCCTGCTTCAGCCTCCAAAATGCTGCGATTACAAGCATGGGCCCCCATGCCTGTTGGTTTACATAATTTTTAAAGATGGAAGATTTTATTTGCTTAAGGAAATCTATTACAGATTTATTTTTGGTTATAAATTGTGGAATTTCTGTATACATTTTGTGAAATGGACAGAATTGTGGACGTTTAGTATAAGTCTCTTAAAATCAGTATGAAAATTTAGCCTCCTCCAAAAAACCCAGGGAGTGAATTTTTCTTTACAGTAAATATGCTTAGTGGTAGTCTTTTTTGTTTATTTTTGTTTTTTGAGACAGTGTCTTTCTGTGTAGATCATACTGGCTTTGAACTATGTAGCCCAGGCTGACCTTGAACTCAAGGGAATCTTCCTGCCTCAGCCTCCCAGTGCTGGGATTACAGACATGTGCCATCACGCCCAGCTAAGTAGTTCCTGACTAAATAGTTTTCTTTCTAGTCCTTTTTAAGTGATTTGTTTTTCACAGCTCTGGTTCCTTGAGCATCCGCACAAGGGCGGGTCTTGTGTGGTTTTGGTTGCTACACCATTGGTGCCTAGGTGCTCTGTATAGGACTTACCTACATGCTGATGGCATGCAAATCTCTTTGCTTATTGTACTGTAGACCCCTACGTTCTCTTATGCAGTCTTTGTATTGTTCTTTGTTTTTGAGACAGGGTCTTCCTGGGTAGCCCAGGCAGCCCTTGAACTCACTGCAGCCCCGGCTGGCCTGGAGCTCAAGCATGGTCCTCCCGCTCATGCTCTCGGTGCTGAGGCCACCTGCCCAGCTTCCATAGACGTGAAGGGAAGGTACGGAAGTTCCTCACTGAACCTCCACCCCCTGCCTGCATGGTCTCCCCTATTCGTAACCAGGTGGTCCCTTAGTCTCAGGAAACCTGCTCTTGACACATCATTATTGGTTATTTGAAGTCATTCTTGGTGTTGTATGTTTGATTTGGATAAAATATAATGACACACGTGAAGACACGAGTGGTTTTACTGCCCTAAACCTCTCTGCTGTTTTCCCTGCCCCCACACGCTGCTCTTGTTGCCGTCACCGAGGGTTGAGCTCACTGCAGCGTTGGAACTGTGGGCGCGTGGGCTTTCCAGATGCCTTTCTTCCACCTGGTCATCCTTCATGGCGGGGCAATTATGTCTCTTCTCATTGCTGAGCGGGCGTCGTCATCGTTCAGCTGCTTAGGAGCAGCTCGGTGCTTTCTGAGTCTCGGCAGTGACCAGTGGCACAGCCGTCACTCCCAGGCTTTTGTGTGGACCTGAGTTTCCAGCCCCTCTGAGTAGATAGAAGGGACCACAATTGCTGGATCGTATAGTCAGAGTGTTTAGTTTTGCAAGAAATTGCTGAACTTTTTTCCAAAATGACTACCATTTTGCATCCAGCAGTGCGCACGAATTCCTGTTGCTGCATATTCCAAGTACCTGGTGTCGCTCTGCTGGATCCTTGTAGGTGTGTCCTGGCATCCTTTCATTTCTCCACCACGTATCTTTTTGAACATTACTGGCTATCTATATATCTTTTTGATGCGGTGTCTGTTCAGGTCTTTGGCTCATTTTGAATAAAGTTGGTTAGTTTATGTATTTCCAACTTTATTTTGATTTTATTGTTTTTTTGTTTCACACCTGTTTATTTATTGATTGGTTGACAGGTCTTGCTGTGTAATTAGGCTGATCTTGAACTCACTGTGTTGTCCAGGCTGGCCTCAAACTCCTGGCAATCCTCCTGCCTCAGCCTCTCAGCTCACATCTCTCTCTCTTTTTTTTTTTTCCCCTTTTTGAGACAGGGTCTCCATATGCAGTTCAGGCTGGTTTTGAAATCCCTTTGTAGCCCAGGCTGGTTTCGAACTCACACAGTCCTCCTGCCTCAGCCTCACGAGTGCTGGGATTATAGGCGTGTGCCGCCACGCCCAGCTTTGGCTCACATCTCTTGGTTACACAGATGGATGGGTTCCGTTCTGGCAGATTCATACAAGCTTGTGTCATCCTTGGGTCTGTGTCGCTCTCACCCGTATCCCCTTTGACCTGCTTTCCTCCCTAGCTTTATGTTTTGGAGAGGCTTTCACATATTTTGGTCCTATTGTGATTAGATTCCTAGAGGCTTGACAGTTCTTTGCATATTTTGGTAACACTCCTTCATCAGGTAAGTCTTTGGTAGATACTTTCTTTGGTTGTCTAGTTATCTCAGAATTAGTCACGCATTTACATTGTGTCCATCTCATGTACCTTTAAGTGGTTTGCCTGTTTTTGGTCCCCACTGCTTTCAATCAGTTGTTCTGTTTGGTTTTGTTGTTTTGCAGTACTGGTGATTAAACTTGCCATCCTCTTGCCTCAGCCTCCTAAAGACCTGGGATTAAAGGCATATTGTACTGCATCCGGCTTCCTTGCCCTCTCCTTTTGAGCTGAATTTTTTTATTCCTTGAACACTACATCTCTGTGCATTGCTTCTGGTTTTATTTAAGTTTCTGTTTGTGCCACTTTGAGCAGATTAGCCTCTTCAGGCTCTAGTTTCCATTAGCATTTTATATTGCACGTGCAGTCTGCGTATGTGGGGCTGTGTGGATCTACAGTGCTGCTCCCCACTCCAACCCAGGGTCCTGGTGTGTGGCCTTTTGTGTTTGTGACTTTCAAGATCCTTGGGAGAGGGACACTGCCTACTTTGGCATGTAAAACCACATTGTCTAACATATAGAAAATAATTGGAAAGCTTAGTTGCAATTAAGTTACATCTCTAAGTATTACCGCTTGCATTCTAGTGAGGAAAGAAAGAAAATGACAGCACGTGATAGTGCTGCGCAGGAGTGCGGCTGCTGAGGCAGAGGGTGTGCGGAGCGAGGCGCGGCTGCTCTCCCTGGTGACCTCCGGGGGAGGGAGACTGGGAGCTGCTGGGCATGGAGGGGTGTGGAGGATCAGCAGCCATCGCATCCTGAGGCCTCCAAGCTCAGAATGTGAATTTCAAGCCTACTGGGAAACTGTGAAAAGTATTTAACTAAAGGGGACTGTAGTCCACTAATTTTTAAGGATTGCTCTAGCTGATTGGATACTCAGTTGCTTAGAAAGCCCATGTTTCACTGAGGTAGTTGTTGGTTATGAGTTGGATTAAAGTGTGGCAGTGAAGAGAAAGACAAGTGAGTGGCTTTGAGATCTGTTCCGGAATTCAGAATTACGAGGATTTTGGGTGAATTAGATGTGAGGGGTGAGAGAAGGAAAGAGTTAGATTTCTGCCTAGAGCACCTGTGGGTGCTGGTGCAACTTACCAAGATAAAGGACTGGGTTCAGAGTTGGGTTAGGTTGGCTTTGAGATATCTGAGGTATCTGGAATTAACAGTGAGGTATGAAGAGAATAGGGGCCTGAGATGTCACAGACCCGGGATGAAAGAAGCTAGTGTGTGTCTGTATGCCAGAGAAAGGCTCGATGAATGCAGGAGAGATGTGTGAAGACTGAGGGAAGAAGGGGAAAGAGGTGGAGGTTAGCTTGTAGGCTTGTGGGTGGCGGGTGGGTGAGAGCATTTGCTCTGGTGGCCCCCACAGTTGAAAGTATTCAGTTAGACAGAGAATGCAGGCACTAGGTGTTCAAATCCTATGTGCATGTCGGGGGAACCTTTGCAAATGGAGTACATTATTGTAACCACTGCCCAGATTAAGAAGCAGAACAGGAAGCTTCCTTTGTTCCCCATCTGTTATTTCCTTCCCCTTCCTCCCTCAGGAAGCTAAATCTTGACTGTTTTTGTTTTTTGATACAGGGTCTCATGTGGAACCTCCCAAGCTCTGGAATTACAGGATTGCGCCACCATGCCCAGCTTTACATCTTTTTTTAATTTTTATTTTTAAATTAAGTTTATTGGTATACTTTAGGTGTGTATAACGAACACATCCATCGTAGGGAGTTTGTACCTGTACATGATATAACTTGATTCTTTTTTTCCCATCTCGCTACCCTCCCTTCAACCCCTTTCTCTTCTTTTTTGCAGAAGCTTGGTTTCCATTTTTTCCTTTTCTTATTTTTAATTTTCCCTTCCTTTCCCCATCCCCCCTCCCTAGTTTCTCTTCCATTTGAGTATTTTTTTCTTATTTCATAATATCTGTTACACATTTTGGTCCTTATTTACACTTTGAAAGGTCAGTTTGGGAAGGTTACTTGAATAATTGCTCTAACTAAATGAAGTTGATTTGTTGGAAACTTGCTAGTTTCCCTACTGTGTATTGGAGCTGTTGCTCCTTTGCGGTTGGCTAATGGTCTGATTTGGTAGTTAATTTAAATGCTAAAGCGTTGTTTTTGGTATTTGAGACAGGATCTCACTTGGCAGTCCAGCTTGGTCTTGAACTTACTATGTAGCCCAGGCAGTCTTCCTGCCTCAGCCTCTTAAGTGCTAGGATTACAGGCGTGTGCCACCATGCCCGGTGTAAGTGATAAATTTAACACTTTCAAGACAAGTGTAAAATAATGTGTCTGTATGAAATAAAAAAGCTTTTTGTGAATAGACTAATTTTTAATATTTTCTCTGTTAACATCCATTATTTGAGGTATTTTAAGAAAAATAAGAGTAAGAAAAAGGCCTATTTCTGAGTTTCATTTTTCTTTATTTTGGTATTGGGAATTGAACTCAGGACCTTGTGCTAGCCAGGCAGGCACTGTGCCGCTGAGCTATAGCCCTGGCCTTTTTTTTTTTTTTTTTTTTTTGATCTTTTGAGATGGGAACTCAATATGTAGTTTAGACTGGTTTTGAACTCACTATATAGCACCGACTAGCCTTAAGCCTCCTGCGTGCTGGGATTACAGGCACAGCCCTTGGTTTGCATTAAATTTTAAATGTAATTTGAAAAATTATCAAAATAGCCCCTTGAAGAATTTGAGAAATAAAAAAATGTGCTTACCTCTCCCATGATGACTCAAAATCTGATTTTTGAGAAGTAGCCATTGTAGACATTTTTATGGTCTGTGTTTCACACTTTTAAAAGTCAGTCATAGGTATTTTAGGGTTAATTTCTTTGATCTGATTTTGATCTTGTAGGTGTTTGCCCCATAAAATGATTGCCATCTGTTTGTTAGTGACTGTGTTTGGACTGCATAGTTCCAGATGCAGAGGTTTGTGCCTTCACTCTGGGTAACTTGCAGCCTTAAAACTTTGTGTGCTTGGAGTTCAGTGGTCCCACCTGGGCGGCTTGTTTCTAAACTTGATCTTACTCTTTTCTCTAATTCAGCACTTTAAATGCATCCTGAAATTTGGATGCCTGTTTACTTTTCTACCTCACTGCATGGAACATGTGTGTGTAGACGTATGAATGTGTCAAGGAGCATATTGATTTACACTTCTGTTGTGCTGTGAATGGGCTTGTAATCTCTAAGTGCTGTGGTTTGCTTTTTGTCCCTTCCCACCCACTCTCCACCTTCCTGCCTTGAAATCCAATCTAGCGCCTTGCACACCCACAGACCCTCTTTTCCTGAGCTCCCTGCCCATCCCTTCTACCCATTTAAACTGTTGATTCTTATATGTTAATAAGTGTGGATGCATCTTATTACAAAACAAGAGTCCTAGGGTTCTCTTGTCTAGAAAGCCCTTCTGGACTATCTCTCAGTCCAGGAAAATCCACATTTGTAATCTTGTGGAAAAGTTACCGGAATTCTAGTAAGTTAATTCTCATTTAATACTTCCAGTGAACGCATGGCAAGAACAAAGACACTAAGGCCTATCTGTAGTTGTGGGGAGCCACGGGGGTCCTACGTCCTGCTAGAACAGTAGCTAACCAGAACAAAGGCCTCGACCCAGGGCTGAACCTGGGTTTTATTAATTTGGGAAGAGGGGAGCGGCTCGGGGCTGAGTGACTGTGAGAGTGCTGTGAGCTGGGCTGGGTTGGAGGCCTGAGATCACCTCTGCAGTGTGCAGAGAAAGAGAGAGATGTGCAGAAGGAGTAATCTGGGTGTCACAGATTGGGGCCGTATCTAGTGTTTTGGGGTCAGTGCTCCAGTTCTGACGTGTAATCCACGCCCTGAGAAGTCATAGCCACTTTTCTTGAGGTGCTTTCTCGGCTAACCGCGTGGCTTCACTGGGCCCAGCTCACACGTGTTACTTGGGAGCTGTAGGTGGGGCATCATCCACCTGCCCACCTGTCACACTGCTTCAAAGACTGTGTTATCAGCACCTCCTAGACCCATTTGCATTGCCTACAGACAACCGGAGGGATTAGGAAATGCCCTGGCCAGTTCTGTGCCTGTCAGTACACCAAGGCGGGGCCAGGTGCTTTCCTCTCAAGGAGAGCCACTTGTCCAGGCTGTCCTCCACACTCCTGTATGAGCCATAACTTAACGCTGTCTTCAAACAGAGCTGTTTCAGTCTCGGTGTTACAGACAGAGTTGCTGTAAGGTGTTCGTATTCATGTGTGTGTCTGCCAACATACGTGAATTGGGTGAGCTCCCTGGAAGAAGTACTGCTGGTTCAGAGGAGGGGTACACATTTGATGCACATTGCCAAACTGGACGGTCAGCCTCCACCATGGCCACCTCTAGCTAGAGGACAAGCTCTCTATTTTTCTTTTTCTTTTCCTTTTCCTTTTTCTTTTCTTTTTTTTTTTCTTTTTTGTCTTTGAGATAGAGTTTTGCTACACAGTTTAGGCTGGCCTTGAGTTCACTTTGTAGCCCATCCTCCTGCCTCAGCCTCCCAAATGCTGGGATTACAGGTGTGCACCACTCTTGCCACATCTTTGTCAAGGCTCAGAATCAAATCTTTGAAAACAAATTTATATATATTGTTTCTTTACCAAGGCATGCAGTCAGTGATGTTTCTCATATGAAGTTTTTGAACTTTAGAATTTCTAAAGAGTTTTATATATAATTTAGAATCAGATAGGTCTATAATTTTTTTTATTTTAAAGAGAACAAAACCAAACAAAATAAAGCAGAATAAAGCCAGTCATAACAAAACAGCAAAAGTGATACAGCACCTCAAAACAGGATAATAAGAAATCAAACATTGCTACCATAATGCCTGTTGTTATCTTCAAAATTGCTGCCCATAGCATCAAACACAATAAAATCAAATAAAACAGGACAGAATTAAACCAATCAAAACAGAACCTTGAATAAAACAGTAAAACAGAGCAAAACAAAACTGAGACCATTGTTGAATTTCAAAACAAGACACAAAATCCCCCATAGTTGCTAGATTGCATATTGTTATCCTCTAAAGAGATGCCCAGACTGCCAGCTTTAGGCCTGCAAAGTCAATCCAACAATATAAGCATAAAGTTGTTTTTGTACCTCAGTTGCTGTCAACTCAGTCTGTGTCCTCCGAGTTAGCCAGTTGCTCGGCCGAGGTGGGGGCCTCAGGCTCAGCTCTTGTCTCCCAGCCCACGGTTACCGCTGGCTCACGGGAAGGGTCTATAACTTTCTTAAGGAGAAAATCTCCCTGCTCCTATTCCTTACCAGATGTCTTTTTCAGAAGCAGCTATTTTTACTCTTTCAGCTGATTATTTTTGCACTTACCTTCTTTGCTGCTAAATACTATGCTTCTGTTAATACATCTAGGTTTCAGCCCCAGGCTTCCTTTTTTGATTTCCTGTTGTGGATTGAACTCTGCTCACTTCACACATGCTGGTCCCCTTTCCTGTGGTCTGTTGATCTTAGAATCATCACCGTTTTGTGTTCGCAGTTTTATGAGTAAAAGTTGTTAATAATCTGAGCCACGTAGTAAGAGCAGTACCTTTCTTTTTCTCTGAACTACTTAATATGTATTTCCTCATAGCTAAGAGCTTTTGCTTTTGCTATCTTCCCTTCTTCCCTTCCTCTTTTCCTTTCCTGTCCCTTCCATCCTTTCCCTCCCTCTGTCCCTCTGTCCCTCTGTCCCCATCCTCCCTCTCTTCCTTTCCTGTGTGCTGGCTGTTGACCCTGTCCTGCATTCTTTGTTATCAGCCTAGTGGAGTTGCTCGTGGATCTTAGGTTGTCTGCCGGCATGAAGCTATCATTACCTTCGGTATTCCCTTTCTCCCGAGTTTATTAGTCTTCTGTTTATTGCAATCTCTATTCTCCTTCTTGGTCTGTTCTCTTGTATTTGAAGAGCCAGTTCACTAGGAGCTTCATGAGAACATTTCTAGGGGAGATAATATTTTGAAACATTGCATTATTATTCTGTCCTAACACTTTTAGGTTAATTGGGTTGGGTATAGAATTTTGTTTTATTCTATTTTTATTTTCTTTTCATGTAAATGTATATTTATATATATTTGGGGGCATAGGATTTTAGAATGATAATCATTTTCTTTGAGAATTTGAAAAAGTATTGCTGTATTATTTTGTAACTTTGGATATTGATGTTCAAAGGTCCAAAGCTCTTTTGCTTTCTTGTTTTGGTACCGGGGATCAAACTCACGACCTTGCACTTGCCAGGCAGGTGCTTATGCCACTGAGCTAAATCCCCAGCCCCTCCTTTGCTTTCAATTTATTCATCCAACAAATATTTATTGAGCTTGTACTGTGTGCCAGGCATGAAGTATTTGGAATACACCACTAAGCCAGACAAAACCCCTTCTTTGTGTCTAAACATGCAGGGGAATCTACAGCAACAGACGTAAAACAGTAGCGAATCGTGTAGCCTGTGAGCAGGCAGTGAAAGGGCAGCAGTAGAAATAGGCAGTGGCGCTCGGAAGGGTGGAGGCGGAGGTACCGGGTGCGGAGATGGAGGAGTGCGTAGCGTAGCGAGGGGTCACCAGGCAGAGCACAGGCTGCATTTTAAATGAGGAACGCCGATGTTTGAAGAAATTGAGGGAATTCACCGTGTTGATATCCAGAGGAAAGTACCCTGGGGCCGAAAGCGCAACCCCGCGTGGTCAAAGGGCCGTAGTGTCGGGTGAGGAGCCAGCTGGGAGATGAAGCCAGCGCGTCGGGAGCGCACGGCCGTATTGTGTAGGCCCTTAGGGGCGGTGTGTGGGTTTTAGCTTTAACTCGGCTACTGGGTAGCTGCTGGAGGATATAGCGCAGGAGAGCGACCTGTTCGGACACTGGAGCTGGATCTGATGGCTGCACTCGAGCGTATTTGGGAGCGCGGTTGGGCGGGAGACAGCACGGCAGCAGGGAAGGTGGTTAGGAGGCTGTGTCACAAGGTCCCCTGGTGTTTCAGGTACGTGCTGTCAAAGACAGGAGTCAGGAGGAGTTGAGACCTTTGACCTGAGTAACCGGAGGATGGAGTTGCCGTCCACTGCAAGGGGAAAGCCAGGCTCGGGCAGAGTTCTTGGTCGGTGCTGAAGAATTGGTTCTGGCCGGACCCATTAGGGATGCCCGGGAGGCAGTTGAATATACAAGTCTAAGGTCCAGGGCAGAACTGGAGGGGTGTGTGTGTGTGTGTGTGTGTGTGTGTGTGTGTTAATCTGGACCGGAGTCACACATTTTAAGTTCTTGATGTATTGAGAGAATTTAAAACTGCAAGACTGGGTGGCATCATTAGTGTCACCAGTCTGCGTGTGAAAAAAGGACCATCGGCAATTCTCAGTTTCAAGAGTTTGGGGACAAAGTCAGATACAGGGAGCTGAGGAGGACTAATGAAATAGGAAACCAAGACATGCAAAGTTAGAGAACCGAGTTCATCAGGCAGGTGCCCCTGAGCCACTAACTTTGAGATGCTGCCAGAAAAGCTTTGTCTTGATTGGTGGCAGGCTGTGAAGTGAGCTGGTAGAGGCAGGTTCTTATGGCATTTAGCACCCCGAAGTCCCATATCCTGTCACCAGCGGGCAGTGCGAGTGCTTCCGAGAAGCCCGTGCTGCTGTTCAGCTTAGCTTTGCGTTTACTATGAGGGCCGCCTCCGCTCTTTTAGTCTGCCGTAGTCAGAGTGCTTCTGTCCAGCTTGGAAGCAGTGTGACCATAATGGTGTTTAGTTTACTAACAGGTGCATTCAGATGATTTGAAATGTGTTTTTTTTTTTAAAGATTAAAACAGATAAAACATTACATTTAAAAATTTTGTTTTAAACATTAAATGATTGTACAGGAGTGTGAACTCCTTGAATAGATTTTTTTTTTTAATGCAGGCAGGATCTCACTGTGCAGTTCAAGCTGGCCTTGAACTCGCTTATGTAACCCAGACTGGCCTCAAACTCACAGTGATCCTCCTGCCTCAGCCTCCCGAGTGTTGGGATTTCAGGCATGCGCCACCATGCCTGGCTATTTATATATTAATTTAATACTAAGTTGTTAATTCATGTGCTGTGTAGCCTTAGTTGAAATAACTAAAATGGTTTGGTTAGAGTTTCAGATGTACTACTTGTGCAGACAGAGATTCCCACTATTTCAGCTGAATATAATTTGATTTTAGTAAGGCCCATGAACTTTAAATGGCATTTCTTTCCCATAAATTCCATTGCTTTTCTTCCATTTTATTAGCAAAGAATTGTCATTCATAAAATGTATTAGCTTCATTTATGTATTAACGTAAAATGCATTAGCTTCATTAACGTATTAATGTGTTTGTTTTTTACTCTTGTTTCTTTAATTGCTTCTGTCTGTGAAGCAGCATGCTATTCTGTGTGTAGGTTAGTGTCACAGACTACAGGGTGAGTGCTGATTTTGACGTGCAGGAGAGTTTTTGTCCTGAGAATTTGGTTGTATTCAGTGTATGTATTTCCCAGAACTGTCAGATGGAATGCAGAGTTGTGTGGGTCCTGCATTACCCGGCAGCACTAGGTACAGTGTATTCTGTAAGTAAGGTTTACCAAGGATGGCCTAATGAGAGAATAATCAGACACAGAAATGTTTGACTGTTTTGCTTTTTTCGTTCTGTACCGGGAATCGAACTTAGGACCTCATGTTTGCCAGGCGGGCATGGTGTTGCTGAGCTGTAGCCCTGACCCCAGTAATTTTGCATTTTGAGAGACCGTGAGACATATAACCAGGGCAGCAAACTTTTATATTCAAGCTTGGACACAAATTTTACAGTTAGTATTTGGATTTTGGTTATATTTCAGTCTGGTTATATTGTATTGTAATCATGACAGACATACAGTAGTTTCAGATAATTTAATTTCAAGTATTGCCCCCAATTTTTAAAATTACTTAAAAAACATTTACTAATGTGTGGTATGAAATGAAAAGGTCGAAAGTCTGTTTGGTCATCTACCTGCTTCTGTACTCTTATTCCTGGTGCACACCTGTAACTTCAGCACCTGGGAGGCTGAGGCAGGAGAATTGCTGTGAGTTTCAGGCCAGCCTGGGCTACATAGTGAGTTCAAGGCCAGTCTGTACTACATAAACATAATAGCAAGACCTTGTCTCAAAAACAAAACAAAACAAAACAAAACAACCCAAAAAACCCCAAACAAACCCAACGCTTTCTGATTTTAGGGTTTTTCAAAACATGAGATTTACAGACAAACCAAATAACTCTGTTTAAAATATTTTTGATCTTTAGTTACTTTATTTGTAAAATGAGGAGAAATCTTATGAAGATTTGTTTTTTGAGAGTCGAGGTCTCGCTGTGCAGTTCAGGCTGGTCTAGAAGCTACAGCAGCCTCCTCCTGCCTCAGCCTCCCAAGTGCTGGGATTGCAGGCGTGTGTCACCACACCTGGGCTCCCCGTGAGGATTGAACAGTGTGTACGAAGTTGCTGGTGCAGTGTCGCTGCTTTCACAGAAAACCCTGTGATAGTGGTGGTGAACCTGTGGCACATGTACTGCAGCCAGCTGTTTGTTATTGCAAGCTCTGAAAGGTTCGCCATCACTGTACTATGAACTTTAGCAGTTTTTAGAGGCAGTCCCAGACTGAGATTATCTTGAAGTGTAGGATGTACTTATTTTCACAGTAGATTGAAATAACAATTTTAAGTCTAAGCCTCTAATCCTAGGACTCTGGGATGCTGAGGCAGGATGATCCCAAGTTCAAGCCTAGTCTGGCAATTCAGTGATGTAAAGACTGTCTCAAAAGAAAAAAATACAAAAAGCGTGGGGATGCAGCTCCTTGCAGAGGCCTTAGATTAACTCCCTAGTACTGCAGACCAGCCAGCCTGCCCAGCCAGGTTTCGGGAAAAGCCTGCTGTACACAGCCCCAGCGCCTGCTCAGTGATTCTGTGGCCATGTAGTGTCACGGGGTAGCAGCTGCACTGAGTGTTCCTGTCCACAGAAGCGACTGGCTATTATTCCACAAGTGAGAAACTCGAGATCCAGGATTACAATTCTGCCTAATATAAAAAAGAATTAAGAGGAGCTAAAGGTGGATTCAGGGTTGAGCGTCTAATTCTTTTCAAATCAGTATATGTAGTTGTGTTTTCAAGGGATGTTCCAAAAAAATGAAATTGCTATCTAGGAGTTGGTTGGGCCTTCAGAAACATAAGAAGTATTTTGAAAACTTAATTGATACGTAAGTATATCAAGTTTTAAAAAATTACTTGATGATGACAAAATGGTTTACTTTTAAGGTATTGTTTAGTATTTTATTTAAAGTGCTATTTTTTTAAGTTTTTTTTTTTTTTGTGGTAATGAGGATTGAACCCAGAGCCCTGCACGTTAGGCAGGCGCTCTGCCACTGAGCTGTATATCCTTTGCCCTAAAGTGTTATTTTTTGAATTTTTATTTTAAAATGTTTTTTGAGAGAGTCTTTAACTGTAGTCCACACTGGCCTTAAACACTCAGTAATCTTCCTGCCTCATCCTCCCAAATGCTGTGATTATAGGCATGCACCACCATGCTGGGTGACTAGGGAGTTATTGTTGAAGTAAAATTTAAATTAGTTATGGATTATTTTCAAGGTTCTGTCAAGCAGCATACTCTACTTATAGAGAGGTACCAGGGCAAATGAGTTTTAATTGTGTATGTGGTGTTCCGTCTACTTGGAGTCCTTCATGCTGATGTCTTTGATTTATTCATTCCTTCCTAAAATGTTTTTGTGC
Source organism: Dasyprocta punctata (assembly GCA_004363535.1). NCBI lineage: Eukaryota > Metazoa > Chordata > Mammalia > Rodentia > Dasyproctidae > Dasyprocta > Dasyprocta punctata. Next base: position 9,448 of record RJWM01007513.1, on the reverse strand, counting down.
CAGGTCTGGGTTGGGTCTTGTTCTGGCAGCAGGAGATACCAGGATGAATGAAACAAACACAGTCTCGACTCATGAAGCTCATGTTCATTCTAGTGCAGCAGTTCCCCAAATGTGGTCAAAGGATTCTGGGAGTTCTCAAGAGCCCTTTAAGGGTGAAAACTGAATTTTACATTAAGTTTATTGGTACATTTTAGGCATATGTAATGATTGCATTCATCATAGGGAATTTGTACCTGTACATGATATATCCTATTTTTTCCCTCATCCCCCACCCTCCCTTTAATCTCTCTTTCCTTCCTTATTTACAAAACCTTTGTTTCTATTTTTTGCTTTCTCATCCTTTTTTCCCCTTCCTTCCTTACCCTGGAGGGTGAAAACTTTACACCAGGGTCAGGAAGTGCAGTGCCCTTCCCTAAGGCTGCATGTCCTGATGGCAGCAGATTAGATAGATTAGCAGTTACTGAGAATCCAGCTGTGTTTTCTAAGTCATACATTAGAGAAATTTCCAAAAATGTCACACAGCAACAGTCTTGCTATTATGGGAAGCAGTTATTTTTGATAAACACTTAAAAGTATAGTGGGGTTTTATATGTGTTACATAAAATGTCATGGTAGTTAAAAAATTTTAAGTTTATTGGCTTAAATTTCTGATATCAGTACATTTAAATTACATAAGCAAAAAATCTTTGGGGTCTTCAATACTTTTTAAAAGTGTTATCTAACAAAGGAAAACAAAAAAATAGTTTTAGTAAAACTAGATTCATGAATTTAGAAGTCAGTGAATTTCTCTTAGAATACAATGCAAAACAAAGATTAAATTATGAGAGCAAAAGTATAAGAGACTGGAAAGAGCCAGGGAGAGTCATATTTAGCATTATAGATGAAAAAGAAAGGACCTGTCAAAGAAAAGCTTGAGGTGAAGTGCTTGGGCCTGTGGATTGAAGAGACTGGCAAGTCTTCAGAGAAGACTCATGCAGGTTAACATTCCTCATCCAAAGTGCTTGAGTCCAGAAGTGTTTCAGATTTTGAAGTCTCCCAGATTTTGGAATATTTGCATAGACTTCACCAGTTAAACATTTTTGATCTAGAAATCAGAAATGTTCCAAAATCTAAATTTATTTTTATTTTTATTTTTTTTGCTTTGTTTTGGTTTTTCAAGACAGGATCGTGCCATGTAGTCCAGACTGGCCTTAAACTCTGGGAATCTCTTGCCTCAGCATCCCAAGTGCTGGGGTTACAGGCGTGCGCTGCCATAATCAGTCCCAAAATCTAAAATTGTGTCAGGACTTAAAAATTTTTAGATTTCAAAGCATTTCAGATTTCAGGATGCTGTTGTAGTCAGGGTTTGCAAGGGAACAGATTTAATACAGGACACATAATTTATAGGATTATTTTATGAATTCACCCAAAGAGTCAAATGCAGAAGAGCACAAGAGATCTGTCCATGCACTGGAGACCCAAAGAATCCAGCTGAGGCCTGGGATCCCTCGGCAATGCCCTCCATGAGTCCAGCAGGAGGCCTAGAGCCCATGACAATGTGTCACGCAAGTCTGTATCAAGGATCTGCACTGGGAAGGCCCACGGGCCAGTGGTGGAAGCTAGAAGTGTGCGCCAGTGGGGTGAAGGATCAGTGCTGGCAGGCTGAGGGGTCTGTACTGGAGCCAGGAAGCGTGGTGCTCCCCCAAAGGGAACCCCAGCCACCCTCCGTGACAGCAAGGACCCGAGCTTCTCCCACGATGAGAGCGGCTGAGTTCCCGTCAGGAAAGCCAGTGACAGACTTCTCCAGGAGAATCACCAGCACCATCTTCCCCTCCAGTTCTCCTTTTATGCTGCTGGCAGCAGTCCTCAGGTGGGCCTTCCTCCCACACCCAGCACCACGCTGACTCAGTTCAACTGGGTGTTCCAAGTTGATCATTAATCCACCACAGATGTATACCTTGATGACCTAGTGAAAAAGTCTTTCAGCTGGGTGTGGCGTGGTGGCGCGCGCCTTTAATCCCAGCACTCGGGAGGCTGAGGTAGGAGGAGCATTGTGAGTTTGAGACCAGCTTGGTCTACAACGCGAGTGCAAGGCCGGCCTGAGCTACATAGTGCGACCCTGCCTCAAAAAACTAGGGCCGGGAGTTTGGCTCAGCGGCTTAAGCACCTGTCTGGCAGGCGCGAGGTTGTGAGTTTGATCCCTGGTGCCACAAAAAACAAAACAAAACAAAAAAATCTTTCAAAGATAGAGTTCTAGCCGGGCGTGGTGGCGCATGCCTTTAATCCCAGCACTCGGGAGGCTGAGGTAGGAGGAGCGTTGTGAGTTCGAGGCCAGCTTGGTCTACAACGTGAGCGCAAGGCTGGCCTGAGCTACCCAGTGCGACCCTGCCTCAAAAACCAGGGCCGGGAGTTTGGCTCAGTGACTTAAGTGCCTGTCTGGCAGGCGCGAGGTTGTGAGTTCAATCCCTGGTGCCGCAAAAAACAAACAAAAAAAAACAAAAACAAAAAAACAAAGATAGAGTTCTACAAGCAGTCTGCCCGCAGAGAGAATGATTACCTGAGAACACCAAGAATGAAGATGGCAGTAGGCTTTTCACGTGTATCACTAAGTAGCAGAATCCTTACATACAGTTTGCATAGTTCTAAGAGAAGGTGGTGACTAGAGTAGGCACCCTGAGCGACCACACAAGACTTTAGATACTCTGGAAATTTTCTTGAGGTATTATGGTTGTAGTTGAACATGGCACAACCTTTATCCTGGCCAGATGGGAAAGGGGAAGTTTTACTTATAGTAGTTTTGCCTTATCTGTGGTTTCAGGTTTTGAAGTGTTAGTAAGCTTTTGTCAACTGTGATCTGAAACTATTAAATGGAAAATTTTAGAAATGATAAATTTTAAATTGTGCATGACGAAAAGTTTGTTGCCATAGCTTCAGTCCCAAATCAACCTTGTCTCACGTGTGTGCCTTGTACATGTCCTGTCTTCCCAATAGTCAATCAGTAGCCATCTCAGTTATCGGATACATGTGATGAGATAGGTTGTCCTGCTCTTACGGCGCTTGTGTTCTGGTAACCTTTGTGTAACTTCACAGTCGCTCCGAAGTGCAAGGGTGTAATTTATAGTAGTTCAGATAACTCAAAGGCCAGAAAGTGAAACTTTTTTTTGCTGGTCCTGGGAATTGAACTCGGAACCTTTACGCTGAACTACAAGGTCTTGCAAAGTTGCCCAGGCTGGGCTTGAATTTGGGATTTTCCTGCTCCTGCTAGAGGCCGGGATTACAGGTGTGTGAAAGTTCCGGTGAAAGTTCTTCGTGAGTAAAGAAACAATTGTATGCTGAGATAGTTAAGATATGTTACTATACCTGAATTACAAATTGGATCTGATTGTAATTGTGCCTGAAGAGAAGACACACAGTTGTGTGTGGGATTCCGTAGCGCCTGCAGTTTCAGGGATTTCCTGGTCTGTGGAATGTAAGAATGTATCACCTGTGGGTAAGGGGACTGTTGGCGGGCCAAAGGGCTTTACTCATTTTGGAGGAATGTTCGTGCTTTCATTCTTGATGTTAGAGATTCACTGTGTACTAAAAATAAGGAGAGTGGCTAGCAGACCAGAAGTAGGGTGTGAAGACAGTGCCGGCTGGTGGGACCCGCTGCCGCCGCGGCTGTGCCACGGGAGTCAGGGTTGCGTGGGCTCCCCAGCACTGGCACTGCCCTTACGTTTAGCTGTTTCAGAGTTGTGAATAGTAGTGTGTACTGAGGTTTGGAGAACATAGTAGCTTAATGGCAAGTTATTTATTTCTCTTTTGACTTAAGAAAGGCAGTAGTAGGTGGCCTTTGGGATCTAAGGTGATGATTTACATTTGATTCTGTCCCCAGGGTCCTATTGACACGACCCAACCAGTTTATAAAAGAAATACTTGTCAGGGCGTGGTGTTTCAAAAGATCCCTTCAAACTGCAGTGTTTTCCTCTCCTTATTGCTGCTGCCCCCCGCCCCGAGATGTGTGCGCCTCCTTCACAGGCAGTGGAGACTGAGCGGGACTCTCCTAAGGCCCACAGCCTCCCCAGCCTTAGGCTGTCTCCTCTGCCCTCACTGCGGAGGAAGTTGCTCCTCTGGCACGGCCCAGTCCCTCGAGCTTTGAAAATCCTCCCTCACGCTCCCGAGGACCGCAGCCCATTGCTGTTTCTCGGCTGAGTTCAGCTTCCCGTGTTTATGGGCGCCCAGTCACACTCAAGAGGAACAAGAGCAAGCGGAACGCATCTCTGCGCTTTCCAGCCCTTACCGCCTTGCTTCTCCCCTCCTCGGCCTCCTTCAGCGGGCTTCTCCCCCGTCCTGTCGTCAGGCTGGCGTCCCGGCATCACAGGCACCTCCCTGTTGCCCGAATTGGCACTGCGGCATTACTTTGCCTACTTCCTTACCGCTGGGGTTTTGTTGTTACATAGTTCTTCGTCCCTGGCCGGATAGTGCTGGGGTGCGCTTGGCCTCAGCCGCCCCGGCGGCGGCACACACCGAAGGAGGGAGGGGTGGGCGGCCCCCGCGCAGGGGCTCCCCAGGCCGCCCGGACCGCCCTCGCTGCACTGCGCTCCTGGCCAGCTCTCAGTCGGGGTGCACAAGCCTCCCTCACAGCTTTGATGGTTTGCTGGGCTGGCTCGCAGAACCCAGGGGCGTACTTTTCCTAGTCATCGGGGGTTCTGTTGAATTATGTAAAATGACACGACCAAGGGTGCTGAGGAAGAGGCCAGGCACGCGGCAGGGTGGGAGCGCTGCCCCCCGCCCCCCCGCACGGCCCCCAGACGCCGCCTCCAGCCGCCCGGGCTGCACGGCTGAGCCCGCCTCGGCCTGGCCCCGGCCCGCGCCCTTTCTGGGAGGCGGGGAGAAGGGGAGCGCCCGCCTTGGGCCGCTGGAGCTCCTCCCGCGTGGGCGCCTAGCATAGGGGAGAGAGCGCTCTGGGGACTGCGGACGTCTGCCGGAGAGGGCTGAAGACAGAAGTACAGCGTCTGTTCTGTCGCAGCGTCACCCTGGCCACGGCCTCTAGTGTTACATTCTCACTTGTAATTGAAATGCCCAGCTTTGAGCATTAGCTCCTTCTTTAAATGGCGTCTCGCTTTACCCTTTGCGGCAGGCAGTCACTGATTGTGGTTAATTATGGGATGGGGCTGCCTTCCTCGGGCAGCGATCTTAGGGAGCGCGCCTGAGCACTGTGCGCGAGCCCTGCGCCCCGCGGGCGGTGTGGCTCTCCTCCGCTCTCCGTGACGGGGACAGGCAGCCTTTCCTCAGGAGTACTCGGGCAGTCGCTCCTGCCCTGGCTGTGCCGGCCTAAGCCGCCTCCGGGCGTCTGGGGGCCGCCGCCCTCTCTGGCCCGCGTGGCTCTTCTCCCCTCGGAAGCCCCGCTGCTGTGTGAGCCTCCCTCCCGGGGCCGGCAGCCTCAGCCTGCCCTGCCTGCTTCGGGCCGGCAGCCGCTGGCCCGCTGGGCGCCAGTGAGCACGGAGAGCTGGCCCTGCCCAGGGCCTCAGACGCGTCCTCTGCGAGGGCTCCGAAGGTCGGGCCTGGACGCACCTTGTTTCCGGCAGGCTGCTGTTCCGCCTGACCCCGCACGCTACCCGGCTCTCCAGCCCCGGCTCTTGCACATGATCTGCGTTTGCTGTGGCTCCTCTTCCGTGTCTCCCGACTCTTCCTCAGTCAGGAATCACTATCATAGTGCTTCACTGGTTTTGATTCAGTGTATCCAATTTTTTCACAGGGTTGGAAGCCCCACATGTAATGATTTTTTTAAGGCAAAATACGTTTGGCTTTGCACCTTTGAGTTAGGGTTTGCATTTCCCTCCCTTTACTGTGTCAGCCCCTTGTTCAGGTTTCTGCAGCAGCTTTCTATCAAGGTGTTGGTCCGAGTTTCTTCCATCCCTCCGGTCACTGGTCTTACTACACCCACTGGCCGTAGCTACCGAGTTTTTACTTTGTCTTCAGAAAGAATGTTTTTAGGAAAAATGCACAGTTCTCAGTAATTCTTATTACTACGATTTTGCTATGTGGAAACTGAAAATGTATTTTCTAACAGTGTTGTTTTGGGGCTTAAACAGGAATGGTTTATTTCCGGAGGCTGCAGCCTCCTGTTTGGGTGCTGGCCCACGGAGCCCCCCGTGAGAGCTCCCTTGCGGATTGCAGATAGTGCGCTGCCTTTACACCATGCCTCCTGTGGTGGGGAAAGTGTCTGGTCTTTAACTTTCGGCATTTAAGCTGTTGAAATTTTACAATTATTTTTATTAGTGTCTGTTCGCTGTACATAATGATTACGTATATTGTGAGGAGGTGGTCCAGTGTATGTAATACATTTTAATTCGTTTTTACTTCCTTTCCCTTCCTGCCTCCTCCCATCAACAAGCTGTTGAATTTTTAAGATTTGCTTTAATTTTATCATTGTTGCAAGAAGCAAGTAAATCTTAAAATAGAAGCAGTATTTAACATTATCACCAAATACTGTCTATGTAATACCCATCACAACGTCAAATAAATGTAGAAAGTTCATTTCTTCATAAAAGGTTTTCTGAGGAGGAGAAAGGGCCTCTAGTGCTTTGAATGAGGTTTTATTTGACTCAGATTCCTAATGCAAAGTGCAAATTTGTAATCTGATACTTGTAATTTTATTGACAGCCCCCTCCCCAATCAAATTCAGGGTCTTATACATGTTAGACGTATACTGTACTACTGAGCATGCCACCATCCCTGTAACTTTAGTTTTATAATACATATTATATAATTTCTAAAATTAATTTTGGGGAAGTAAAGGAGGGGTTGCAGTATTTGCATGTTTTCATTTTTAGTAAATGAAAATGCAAATTTTATTATTTTTTTTCTCAGTCGGACTTTTCACAGATCACGGTAACGTTTTTTCTTTTTTTGGTGCCAAGAATTGAACTTAGGACCTTGTGCTTGCCAGGCAGGTGCTGTACCACTGAGCCATATCCCTGGCCCTTTTTTCTTTTTGGGGGGGAAACGGGGGATTGAACCCCTAGCCCCAAAATCATAGTGATTTTTCTGTTGTCTCTTTTAAAGGAAATATAACTAAAAATCACCAGTATCCTGTCATAAATAACTAATCCCTTGGTCTTTTTCCTTTTTCCCTTTTCCTCTTCCTGTGCTGCCCTGTGATTTGCCCTGTCCTCATGTTCTGTTTGTAACTTGCTTTGCAATACATGGTGATCCTTTTTCCATATCTGACTGCATTTCCCATTTCAAATTTTATTTTGTAAGTATTTATAAGAAGCAACAAATGTGATCACATGGAATTGAGAATAAAAGTTTGTTATTTCTGTTGTAAGGATGCTAATGTCACAGAGCAATAGTTGAATGCTCTGAAATTACTAAGACAACATTAAAGGCAGATTCTGAAATGTTTTGGTTTAGGGCGCATCTATTTAAACTTCATACCAAACTAGGCTTGAACTGTAGGGTATATAATATTCTTGCTCAATTTTGAGTTTCATTGATTCTGGATTTTGTAGGCTTGTTTTATTTTTATTTTATTATTACTTTTTTTTATAACAAAAAAGAATGTATGTCATTAGAAAAACATCAAGACACACAAATGCCATGAGTGCTGTATTATTTTCAAAAGAACAATTCACAGTAAAAATGAAATCTGAAAATGACCCTGTGAAAACTACTTTTCACTCAAAATTCTTTTTCTTTTACTGTCTTAACTAGTTTCTTATATACGTACATAGATTTTCTTTCCGTTTGTCACAAGTGCAAGAATGTGATGGTTACATATGTGTGACTTATTTAGTTCACTGGTAAGTATATTTTCAAGATGCATCTGTTTAAGTATGAAAATGTCTAGTTTATCGTTCTTTATAGCTGAGTAGTATTCCATTATATAGAAACACCACATCTTTTTGTCCATTCCTCAGTCAAGGGGCATTTAGGTTGTTTCCAAGATCTGGCTATTTATAGGCTGTGAAGCCATAAACATAGGTGCACATATATCGCTATGATACGATGTTTTTAGTTCTTTTGGGAAGATACCCAGAAGGGGAATAGCTGGGTCAAATGGGACCTCCAATCCTAGCTTTTTGAAGCATCTCCGCACTGACTTCCACAGTGGTCATACCAGCCTGCATTTCCACCAACAGTGGAGAAGGGTTCCTTTTTCTCCACCGCCCCTCCAGCATTTATTATTGGTTGACTTCTTAATACTAGCCATTCTTTCTGGGGTGAGGTGGAATCTCAGTGTTGTTTTCATTTGCATCTCTTGAATGACCTGTGCTGTTGAACATTTTTTTCACGTATTTATTTGCTGTTCATACTTCTTCATCTGAAAAGTGTGTGTTCATCTCAAATGCCCATTTTTGGATTGGGTCTTTAAATCTTGGAGGACTGATTTTTTAAGTTCTTTATACGTTCTGGATAGTAATCCTTTATCTGAGAGACAGCTGGCAAACATTTTCTCGCACATTGTGGGTTGTCTCTTCACACTGTTGGTTTCTCTTGCTGTGCAAAAACTTTTCAGTAGGATGAGATCCCATTTGTTGATTCTTTGTGATAGTTCCTGTGCAATCTGACTCTTATTCATAAAGTCTTTGCCTAATGTCTTGTTCAAGAGCTTCACCTGCTCTGTCTTCCAGCAGATTTAATGTTTCTGTTTTAATGTTGAGATCTTTAATCCATTTTGATTTTAACTTAGTACATGGTGAGAGATAAGGGTCCAGTTTTAATCTTTGACATGTGAAAAACCAGTTTTTCCAGTACCATTTATTAAAGAGGCTATCTTTCTTCCAATGAATGTGTTTGGCACCTTTGTCGAAGATAAGGTAGTTTAGTGTGTCTGCAGTTGTCTGTGCATCTTCTAATCTATTCCACTGATCTTCAGGACTGGTTTTTTTTTTTTTTTGCCAGTACCACACTGTTTTTATCACAGTAACTTTATAGTATAATTTCAGGTCAGGAATTGTGATGGCCCCTATCTTGTCTTTGTTGTCCAGGATTGCCTTTGCTATTCTAGGTCTCTTCTGGTTCCAGATGAATTTTAGGAGTGTTTTCTCTAATTCTGTGGGATATGCTATTGGAATTTTGATTGGGATTGCATTGAATCTGTATAATAGTTTTGGAAGTATGGCTATTTTCACTATATTGGTTCTTCCTACCCAAGAGCACGGGATATCTCTCCATTTTCTAATATCCTCTTCAATCTTCTTTTTCAGAGTACTATAGTTTTCAGTATAGAGGTCTTTTGCATCTTTTGTTAGATTGATTCCTAAGTATTTTATTTTTTTGGATGCTGTTAGGGTTTATACATTGTGTCAACTTGAGAAGTCTAGCAGCTTAATTAAGTAAGGCAGCAGCTCTACATCCTGGGGTGTAGAGCATAAGCAGTTACCTGGCCATTGTGTCAATTTGAGAAGGCCAAAAGTTTAGCTGAGAGACTCAGCAGGGAGCCAGGGTTCTTACTTTGTATACATCCTCATCCTATGCAAAG